>JAZHYW010037796.1:0-16890 GCA_037355805.1 Ixodes ricinus | reverse complement strand
GCTGCCGTCGCGACGTCCGAACTCGTGCCTGCTGTGGTTTCCGTCGGCTGTCCTGCTGCAGAGAGCCTAGAGCAGAACAGGCGCTTGCCAGATCCACCTCCGTTGTTGTGCCACATTCAAGGATCGCGGCAGGCAACGGCGTGATGTTTTCATGACGTCATCGGGTGGAAATCGAGGAAGCACTTTGGAGGATGCGGTAAACGCGCAAGTCGGAGACTCGGTCTATAAAGAAAAAAATAGCGTCTCCTTTTTATCGTCTGACCCAGCTCTCCACGAGAGGAAGAGGGCGAGAGCGTGATCACGTGGCGAAAGATCGGTATATGAGTGGTCCAACGCGCTCCTAGCTTCCACTGCCCTCTCAGCTTGGGGGTGAATGAAATCTATATGCACCGTACTATACTACCACTCGTGCGCATGAGCAGCCCTCGAAGCTGGGCCAACGAGGTGAGCATTATGAACACAACTTAAACATGCATGCCTTAGATAGCTGTATAGGGGTGCCATAGTTCTTTCGAAAGCCTGCACTCCGCTGGAAGCTGTGGAATCCCTGCACAATGGCGGACTGAAATCGCAATGTCACGGCGCACTTTCTGCATTTGGGTGGTTTCCACACAAAAAAAAGTGATGAACGCAGTGACGTGGCGATTTTGCCGCTTTCTGATTGGCTCTCAGGCTCTTCGCGTTGGCTACGCTTCGACGTATGTAATGACTTGAACGTTCGGCGGTGTCGGTTATTCTGCCGTTGTGCAGTTCGCCCGAGCTTCAGTTGGAACCATTGCACGTTCTGGGTCTATAGCATATTTGCCGCTGTATATAGCATACCTGAGGCTGTAGTTAAAAGCTGCACAGAAACCACATCCAACTAAAGTTCCTAGATAAAACACGTTCTTCGGACTTTTTTTACAAGTACCAACATTTCCTGAAGCGCCGACTACCTGACGCGGCAGGTTTTAGGAAGTGAATGGCGGCGGACCAACAGTAGATTTAACTAAAAGACGCCATCTTCTGTTTGCGAAATGTGCATCGTGATTCGTGTTGGTTGTCTTTACTTGAAAAGGGAAATATCAAAGGATTCCAAGTCAAGCGGCAGTGCTATTCGCAACTCCAAAGATGGCGGGGCGGTAGTCGCAAGATGGCGGAACAGACGGGGACAGATTTTCCAGGATATCCCGTGCGCCTGCTCCCTGACGCTGGTTAGTGCGCTAAAATTAATTTATTTTGCTACAACTATGAAGTGGTCAGGGCGGGAGCATATCACAGGTGACAGAGATGTTGACGTGCGTTAAGAACATGACCATGTTGCTTTTTAAAAGTCGCGGAGCGGAAACAAAACAATTCATATTTTAACGCACTCGCTGTTTCTGTTGAAACTGCATGATGCACAAACACGCCGACCAGAAACCATGCGGTAACAGCAGCACCAAGGCCGACAATCCCTGCCATCGTCTTCACCGCTGTTCCCGCTCCTCTAGTTCTTCGTTCGTCCATGAGAGGGCGAACGACGGGCTGGAGTTGCGAATAGTTACTGACGGAACGAGATCGGCAGGGCGTGTCTTTCAAAGGCCCGGCCACTAGCCCGCGCCTTCCGCCTTCCGTCTTTCGCCTTCCATGCCTTCCGCCATGCTTTTACTGCGCGCGCGTACACAGACGCCGAACCACCGTCGAAAGTACGAAACTCCTGCTAGAGGCGGCACAACCAAAGCTCCTCCTTGTCGTTCTCACATTTTGAGTGTGAGCGGTCTCAGAACGACGACACAACACGCGTGAGTAAGCTTTACCGGCTCCCGTCGTGGTCACGTTGGCGTAGAGTGCCTCTGGTTTCGGCGACGATGAGTCAGGTGCGTTCCATGGTCCAGGAGACGACCCGGAGATCTGAAGGTTCTGCGCCGTCTTTGACGATGTCGCCCCGATGTTTTCTTCGCGAACCGCAGAACGATTCCCCAGCGCTTCGTCCTGAGCCTGTGCTCTGAGGTCAAACAAAAACAAAGTAGGTTGTACGCTGCGGAAAGCGCGCTGAGCGGACGCGTGTTGAATCCATGCTTCGAAGTCACAGCACGAGCTCCCGCTAGCAAAGCGTAACTCTAGAACACGGTCTACTAAAAGTCTCTGTAAACTCGCTAAGCAATCCAGACTATTCACGAAGCTGTACATTTTCAACTTTTTAACGTTAGTAAATGCAAAGGGGTGTTCGTTAACTTAACGCAGACATCCGTGCGCCGTTGTCGGTTTGACACCCAGACAGTGGTCGACCCGAGAACCTCAGGCGCTGCGTAAGCGGAACATCAATATTTTATAACGTATCCTAAATCTGCAATTATTGTCTGCACCAAGTAACGGGAACTGCCTTGGTTACCTTTGACAAAACGTAATAATTGGAAGAGATAGTTTATCATTTCTAATCTGTAACGTAATCACTTCGAAGGCATAATCTAATTTCACTCTGAAAATTATCAAGCAAAATTTTAGAAATTCGTTACTACTGACCGTCTCAGAGCCACTTGCTTGGCCATGACGCGCTGGCGCTCCGCGATGAGCTCGCACTTGGCGCAGGAACAGTCGCGAAACGGACAATGTCTCTTGTGTCCTCGAACCGGGCGACTCTTGCCATGGTTGCGACACCTGGCACACTTGGGACGACGAGGTGCTCCCGCAAAGGCCGAGACGGCAGGGCCCGGACACCAGGGCACTCGCAACACAGGGTCCGGTTCCGGGGCACAGTCTCGAAGCCAAGAGGTCGCTCAGAAATGGGTCCAGGGCCCCTCGAGGAGATGGATGTCCCAGAGGTCTTCCGTTCATGCCTGCTTCTATCGACATTCTTCCAGGAAGAAGCGACTCTGGTTGGATTGTCCGGATTTGCGACGATTTATCTTCAGTTTACAAAAAGTGGCAGCTTTTAGAAGGCTTACCTTGGGTAACCCCAGCAGGCACCGGTTGGCTTCTGTAGAATTCCGAATACTCTTGAGCGATCTGGCTCTCCCGAACTCTTTTAAATGGCTACTGCCTCTGAAGACGCACCGTGGCGTTCCGTCGACAATCTACCCCAAATGCAGTTCTGCGGAAAATGGCTCGTTTCAGGGGACTTCCTTTAGGCACACCTGGATGGCATCGCTTGGCTTCTGAAGACTTCCGATGCTCTTGAATGGTATGGCTTTCTGGAACTCCTTTGAGTTGGCGGTTGCTGCCTCTGAAAATACTTCGTGGTTTTCCGTTAAGTTTCAAAGTTTCAGAGATAAAGATTTTTATCTACGGCTACACTCCCGCTTCTCTAGCCTTTTGTCGTTGGATCTTATTGGAAAAGATTGGCTCTGCACGACCACCGGCTGGTGAAGACCGTACGCATTGACTACCTTCCGTTTGCTGAAACGTTGCCGATAGCACGGGCGGATGGTTTCATCGAACGAATCGCTTCTCAATCGAGCCTCAACGAGAGGGGTGTGGGAGAGGGAAAATGAAGGGATAGTTGCAGAAAGAAACGTCCGTCACGTGAGGAGGAGAGGGTGGCGGGGAAGGGGCGAGTCACCTGCTCAGAATCGGACTGGCTCCCCGCTTTGTTGCGCCTTCCTCAGAAGGGAGAAATACGATGACTGAATTGAGCGAGCGACAGGACGTTTCTCAATTCGTTGATGACGTGGTGATGAATTCGCTTCTTGGAAGAAAAAAAGGTTATATTTAGGGTGTCGTTACTTCTAGTTACCTATAAAAACCTCGGAAAAGTAAGCACCTAGGCGGTTTTATCACAATCAATAAAACTCGAATTAAAGCTGTCAATAAAAAAAAACTACAAAAATACCTAGCTTTCTGGGAAGATAATTTCTGTGTACAACTTTATTTTGTGTTAATTGGAGGTACAATCCCCAATGAAGTGTCCGCGAGGCTTCTTCTTGCTTCACAACCGCACATCTTATCTTGCTTATGTTTCTTTATCGGTACGCGGACATTTTCTAAGTATGAAGGTCACGTGAATGTCCCCTGGAGGTTGAAGAATTCCAATCCCGTGTCCCGAATTCCAGAAAAACCCAGATCTGTTTGTCTGACACCAAAATTTAGCACCAAAAAATTCCGAATCTGTTGAGAAACATAAAACTCCAAAAAAACACACTATCGATTTTATATATATATATATATATATATATAAACCCCCACAACATGGAACCCTGGTTAGCGTTCATCAACAACCTGCAAATGTAGTTGACTGTTTCTTTCTCTTTAATATCTTTGCCTCTATTCTTATGCAAAAATTTCGTATGTATCACACACATGACGTAGTCTACACAGCCATAATTGAACAAACGTTAAGTTTACCTTGTTTCCTGCCGTGAATCTAAGCTTCTGTACTGACATAAACGGAAACAAGCCACAGAAAAAAAAAATAAAGCATTCAAGGAACATTTAAAAAAAAAGAAAGCACGACCATGTCACTGCGTGAAAAAATAATAAAACACGGCAACTTGAAGTGTAAAGCTTGTGAAACGCGTATCAAGAGAAAGAAACCAAAACCTAGAACACGTGTGAAGTGAGAAGAAATATACTATACTTCATTTCACCTTAACACCTTAAGTCGAGATGCAGCCGACGCTGTGAGCTCATGAGACCAATCAGAGAACCTCAAAGGCTCACCATCATGGTATTCGTCGCGTTTCTGTGCGTGTTTTGTCATCGCTGAACCAATCATGAACAGGAAAGGTCCGATTACTCGCGCTTTTGACCCTGCTTGATTGGTCCGACTATCTCGTAGCGTCGGCTCCTAGTGAACTTAAGCTGAAACGAAGTATAATTAAAACGAAACATATTGACCCAGCAAGAATTCAAAAAAATTAGCGTCTAAAGAAAGGTTTCTGTCAGAGGCCACGAAAAAAAGCAAGTCCTGAGATTGAAAATATTAGGGTTTTCTGCCTTCTTCTGCATGCAGGACGACGGAAAAATACAACGCATCAAAACTAAAAGGATAAAGAGAAAAAAAGAAAACCGGTCGCGCAAGTAGAGGCTTAGAAAGTGGTGTCTCTCTAATAGGAACGCCTTCATTCTTTCCAAATTCGTCCAAATATGTGAGTTGTTTACACTGCTGAGACAAAAATATATGTACTTACCTTGTTCATCCCTAAATATTTTGGCCCATATAGCGCGATAGCTATATTAACGGTGTCTTTATGCACGAGACATTAACACACTTACGGACATTCTAGTAACGTACGTATTCTTTGCGTCTAAAGTAGGCTGCAAAACAATATAGGCACTACAAAACTTCGTTTATTCAAAAGCAGGAGAAATAAAACACCAGCAACCGGAAGAAGTAGCAAAAAATAAACAAATTTTTCAGAAGCGTTGTCACGGATCTGCGGCTAGAGGGCGATTGTTTCGAAGCTAAAAAAGTTACTACGTCTAGGATCATTATATTACCTACGAGGTAAGCCGGGTGCCCATTCTACAGACAATAGAGCATAAGTCAAGGGTCCCAAGCTGCTTCGAAAATCACGGCATGCCTTCTGGAACTATGTTCAAGCTTGCCAAACAGACGTTTCCTAGAAACAAAGCGGAGAGGTAACGAATGAAATGGGAACAACTGCCAGGAAATATTATTAAATACAATAAATCAAACTGCAAAATAAATAAAATAAAGCAACTAAAAAGTTAGGAAATTGATATCGTTCAGGTTTTTTGGGGTTCAGATCTGCGTGGATACAAGAACCCCACTTCCAACCACCTTTTTCTCCCGAAAATGAAAAGATTTTGTTTGTACCGAGAACTTATAATGTCGTCTAAATATTGCACAGACAAAAATATACAAAAATACAGCTGGTTTGTTCATGCACAGAATTTTGACTGTCAAAATTGTGTGCTTTCTAAGAGCGTTTCGTCTCAAATTTGATACTCAAGCGTTTTTTTTTTTTTATGGTTTTCGATTGGCCTTAAAAGGGAACTCCGCCGATTTTTTTGAGCTACCTAGTCCAAAGACACCATCGAAATGCGTATGGCTACCTGGTTCCGAAATGCCATCTCGTTCTCCCAGATTCGCTCTAGTTAATTTAAAAAAGTGATATTTTGTTCGCTGCCGAAACCGAAACATCGTTCTCCCTAGTTTTTCCCCAGTTTTCCCCGCCACCCAAACGTGACCTCACCGGCGGGCAGCGATGTGCGCGGCCGGCAATCGGGTACGCTCGCGCCCGCCTTTCTCGCGTCTAACAGCGAGAAAACCTGAGTGTTCGTGCTATTTGAAGTTGATAATTATCTCTATTTGCACAAAGTATGACCTTGGCATACGTGCTAAACTATAAAAAGTAAAAAAAGAAGAAAATAAAGAAGCAATTGGGATTTTGAGAAAACCATTTTTGCAACTCGGTACGCTCAAGCCGTGGCGCCCTAGTTTCGTGAAATCGCTAGCAAATCCGTTCTTCTTCCGTCAGAAGCTTGCAGTTACGCTGGCGAATAAATGTCGATGAATCAAGCAATACATTTTTTGACAAATTGCGAAAGCACCACGGAAAATGCTCGGAATGTGGGTACAGATGCCCCACACGCTCCTCCTAAAGGAACGTGCCATTTGTTTTAGATTTTCTTTAGAAAAGTTACTGTTGCAGGCGCCAGCACGTGTAACTACCCTTGTAGCATGCATATGCTCCTTCCTGCTTAAGTAGTTTAACAAAATATCTATAGACCATTCCAGGGAAGCGCTTCTGGTCGAAGCCATTTTCAGCGTTCGTGCTTGTGGTGCGTACTTTGCTCGCCTTCGAAAGCGATGAACATGCGTGTGCTGGTCTGTGACCTAACCATGTGGGCTGTGATCCTCGTAAACATTGAGATGCAAAAAAAAAATAACGAAATGAACTGCATTTCTGTAGGCCAGATGACAGGCTTCAGTTTATGAAGATCGCGCTAAAATAAAAATGAGGAGAGCTCCGCAACCACCAAAACATGCGTACATCAAGGTGCAATGAAAGGAGCATAAAATACACAAATACATTATTCATCTTCAAATTAAAAATAGTTGCTCGAAATATTGCGTAAGGTACAAAAATGCATCATAAAATTTTTAATTCAAAATAAGTCAACAAAAGTTACTCCAAAAAAATGTTGTACCATTTTTTTTATTGTTGGAGTAGAATGAAACATGCTCATCAAACACTCATCCACGAGTGCACATGAATAGTGCAATTCTATATTAGATTTTTTTAAAATTATGTTTTGGTTTCACACAGCTTCCATCAGCTGCAAATTTGCATGCCTCTCAACGACATTAATATTTCCACAATATTAAAATACTTTTCAGCCCTATATAACATTTCTCCGCAATAGAATAAAATGAAGACGTTTTCAATAGCCCTTTTGTTAGCGAAAACTGCATGCCAACCATTTGACAAACCAGGCAATTGCTCTATCGTATATCCATGGAGCCATAGCCTCCTCCATACTGACAAGGCCTGGCTGATCGCCACGAGACGTGGCCGCCGAAAGTGAGAAGGCAGAGCCATAGAGTTATTATAATGTACGCTAGAGGTTCAACTGGCGCTAGTGTCTATGCGACTTCCGTGACGCAAATTGAAGCAGACAGCAACCAGTCTACTTTTGCGGTGCTCCTGTGCATTCCTATGGGAAAACGCGCGTGCATTTTGCCTCTTCGCCGAAAAATAACACTGAACACTTTGGTTATTTGGGTCGTACCGAATAGTATGTACCTTGATTAACACTGTGAAAGTGTAATTGCTTTAGTTAGCGCATTTTTCTTCATCAGTGAACGATGTTTAACTTCGCTACATTTCAGTTCCAAACGTGTGTTCCGCAGCAGGTGTGTAAAAACAAGCGACGATTCGAAGCAAAATTACAATCGAAAGGAATATAGAGCGTGTTCAAGGCTCGCCAGCATTCCGGTGACGCTTATATATTGATAATATGCCAATCCTGTCACTATATGAAAATGATCCCGTCGTGCATGAGCGGATAAAAACGTTCAAAACGTAGAGAATAAAGTCCGTGGGCTATGAAAGGTGTCTCTTCGTATTGTTTTCTTTGCCGGGCAGCTTTTATCGGGCACTTGTTCTCAAAGATTTCGAGCGTGCGGGTGATATTTTGAACGTAGAACAAGCAGCTTCGCTCAGAGCAGAAAGAATAAAGCGGTACTTACTTATTTAAAATCGGAATAGATTACGTAGCCTTCAATTTATTTTGATCCTACATGCACGTGTAGTTACTGATCCAGTGTTACTGCGTAGTTCTTGCCGTATTTCTTAATTTCCAGATGTTCTTCGTCCGTTTGGCACGTATATCCCCCACGCTGAAAAGCGCCGACGTCGTGTTCGCGCTAACAGTGTCCGACATTGCACAAAAATACACGTACGAAGCCGTTTTAGCACCGTTTTTAATGCGATGAATTTGAAAGAAAAACGCCGTAACTGACCAATTATTTCGTCGGCCTGACTGAGAAATGTTCCAAGCTACCTAGTACGTACGAATTATTTGGGATATTTGCTCTTATGACCGAACGCAGGGAGAAAATGCACTCACTTTTTCCCATAGAAATGCATTACCGGAAGTCAATTTTGGACTGGTTGCTGTCTGCTTCAATTTGCGTCAGCACACTAGCGCCAGTTGAACCTCTAGCGTACATTATAATAACTCTATGGGCAGAGCGGCAGACAAGAGGCATGTAACGGGCGCCCCGCTGCGGCGAGACGCCGAAACACTCTTGTCCCGAGCGATGGAATGTCCGCTCGTGCTTCTCGCGTTCCTCGGACTACCGCTTCTTTTGTCGTCAAGTTTGAAAACTATGTTTCGGGTCCTCGCCGCTGCAAAAGCCAGTGCGTTGATTACCAGAGTCCCCGAGAAATTTTCTTTGCTACCAGATTCTTGCGCTCCAAATCTGCGACCGGGCACTCCGTGGCTCCGTCATCGAACTGCCAGGCTTTGGGAGCATAGAGGAGGCGCTATGGTGGAGCTCAACGCCTGCTCCCTAAACCTCTGTAATGCCAGACACGAACAGCTGTGTGTCAAAAGTGACGTCTCAACTCAGACTTGAACTTTGTTTAGACGTTTCGTTTCTCGTCTTCAAGAGATTGGCCGCGTGAGTGAAAATCCGAGAGTAGCCCGAGCTAGATTCAGTGCCCGAAACAAATGTAGTGTATATAACAAAAAAAAAAAAAAACACTGAAGCAATTGTGAGCAACAAATGGGACTGCGCCAAATGTCGACTATAGTGATAGAATGTGCACTATTTTTTATATTATTAGCGCTGCTCTTTGGACGGATGTTGTAGTGGTTACAGCCGGCTTGAGTCAGCGCTTGCCGCTCTTGAAGCTGTTGCAGCTGCAGAAGGATACTCAACTCGCAGCACGCGGCTATAAAGTAACGTAGCCGCGTATTCAAGCCCTTAACTGCATAAACTATTTCAAGCATAAGCGAGAATTTTTCATTCGGTATACCAGTTATCTCGGCACACAGTTCGCGTAAAACACCTCGAAGTGGCTGGCCTCCCTTGCTGCCCGGGAGCGCTTTTGTTTTTTTTCTTTCTTCCACAAAAACAAGGGTAAAAAAAAAAGCTTTTCCCGGCACTGTTTTTGTTCAATCTACCACAGAGCAAAGATGACTACCCATTGCAAAGAAACTTTCAATCTTGAAGCTGCGAAAAAATGATCGCGATCGCTGGCGCCCAGAAAGCCGCTTGGTGGCTGCCCGCGTCGCTCGTCGGCCGGCCCGCCGGTGACGTACACGGATAGGGAAAAGTGGGGATTTTTCATTGTTGCCCGTAGAGATTCGCCTCTTGGAAAGCGCGCGGCCGGCGTAAGTTGAAAATTCGATACCTTCGGGGAAAATATTATTTTTATCTAATATTTTGGCTATTAGTTGAGAAAGGGTTATTGATGCGGTCTGCCAATTTCCAGCAAAATCGAAGACTATAAAAAAGTTGGCGGAGCTTCCCTTTAAAGTTATCAAAACACCCCAACAAGCATCACTGAAATAAAAACCGAACTATTATAACAAAGAATATTTTTCGCGAAGTTATTGAATATTCAGTTCTGGTGCTCATCTTTTTTTTTTTTTTTTTAACTGAAAGTCTTTACTGGCAAAATGCAAAATTTGATGCTAGCGTCAGGCAGTGGTTCAGTCTCCGGGCAGTAAGATTTGTTCCCAACTGATTACAAGAAGTTTGATGGTGTCAAAGGAACGCTTCGGAAGCTCGCTCTAGCACTCGCCCAGAAGCATGGAAAAACTACGTTGCCTATTTTGATTTCTAGACTGCCGGCTCGACCAGTGAGTGCCCCTGTCATTAACGTCACGGCACAAAAAAATCGCGTCAATATTTGACGAATAGAAATAACAGAGGACGTGCAGGCGTGCTGGTGAACTTTCAACGTTTTGAAAACCCTAGACTTGAGTTTGTGTGTTGTCCACTTTTCTCTTCCTTACTCTCGGGTTTTCAATGTATTTGAAATTTGGTTTTGGCATTGCCTTTATTTGCCGATTTCACAGTAACTATTCTTAATTCAGAGATACTTAAGAGCATGCCGAAAAGGAGAAAGGGTGGGTATTCAAAAATTATACAGTAAGGGTAGCTCAAGAAATCGAACGGCTTTAAAGGAGATGTAGCACTAGTGGAAAGGTGGGCGAATTTGTTATTAACGATTACAAAAAAAAAAGTAACCCAATAAAAAACGACGAACGAAAAAGAACTCTTCTCTTTTCTTCTTTTATTGCGTTGTTTTTTTTTTCGCAATAATGCGTGTGCGCTCTTCTCTGTCCTTCGCTGTTTTTGTCGAGCTGCTTTTTCGTGAAATATTTATGGCCGCTGATAAGACTCCAAATTGGTTCAGCATATTATTCGACACATATGAAGAAGTGATCTAAATGACAAGTCACAATAATGTTGATTTTTTGTTTTTCGCGAAGGTATTGAATTTTTAAGTTTAGTCTGAAAGGTTGAAGGCTCTACTGGTAACACTCAAAACGTGACGTCGGATGTAATAAGGGGGGAAGTACAGCCATGGTTCTCCACGGATCACAAGAAGTTTGATGGTGTGAAAGGAAAGCTGGGGTAGTTCAGGCCAGCAAGACGGAAAACAAAGTTATACACATTGCGCTTTATAGACTGCTGCTCGAATTGCAAGTTACACAACATTTGACAGCACTCCACTGGAAAGCGGGAGAACATTTGAGTTTTGGTTTTCACATATTTCATATTATATTTTTTAAAAAAGGAAAAGAAAACGGAGACGACGGACGAAGAAGGGGACAAGCGCAAAACGTCCCAACGTGTTGAGACGTTTTGTGTTTGTCCCCTTCATCGTCCCTCGTCTCTGTTTTTTTTGTTTTTCTAATGTATGTAACATCAACCAGTTCGCCTGTTTACCTGCTCTTTCTTCATATTTCATTTGCTGTTCTCACAATGGCCATTTTGAGTTTAGAGATAACAAAGATAAACAAGGGAAGAGTAAAACCTGGGTATTCCAAAAGTGTGTTTAGCTTGGGTATAGCTCAGGAAATCTCACTTTAAAATACATGGAGATGTAATGCTATTTCTAACTACAGATAAATAGCGCGAAGGACAGACGAATATTTTGATAATCCTAACACGAATCACATTTGGGCATCAGCTGGCATGAACTTGAAACTTCGCGAAATACTGCCTCGGGACGCTATTGATATATATTCGGTTTTACGTTTACTCGTTGTGGGCTCTAAATTTACAACTCTGTGTTTTGTCAGCCAAGCGCTCCAACATTTTATCAGTCTACCACATATCATCACGAGACTGCTATATATAGCACTACCACATTACAATTTGGACGTCAACTTTTCCTAGTGCTACGAACATCGCATTTCACAATAAAACTGGACTGTTTGCCCGTGTCGTCATCTCACTATATGCCGGTGGCCATTGCGATTTGTTATTGCTGAGAATATCAAATCTGGTGGTGCAAAATGCACGCTGGAGAAGGTTTGCGCGCAGTGCAACTTGCAGACTTCTGCTTGTTACTTGAAAAATGTAATGAATTACAGTTTTAAATTACCGATCCTGAAATGTAATGGATTACCGTTACAAATTACTTGCGCTGAAAGTACAAATTACTTGCGCTGGAATCTACTCACATCCATAATTTAGCCAGAGCCGTGCATAGGCGCCCGAAAATGCAGGCAACAAAGAGCAGTGCCAATTTTCGGCAGAATTGCCTGTTCACATTGTTCCCGTTTCTGTATTATGTTCATATATTTAAAAAAAAACGTAACGAGTAATTAGAGTTGTCAGTTACCAGTATTTGTAACGAAGTTATATTAAATTACTGCCACAAAAAGTAAATTGACAACTACAGAAATTAATTGAAAAAGTAACGGATTACAAGTAATTTTACTTTGCAACGAATTACTGTCCAAGTCTCATGCAAGTCATTCATATGAGAGAAACAAATTATTTTTGCTTTCTGCAGCGTCGTGAGAAACGGCGCCAGCGTCTGGCACCGCGAAGACGCACTTTCTGGTAAGATATTTTCCAGACAAATAGGTTTCTTTGCCCACATTTTTCTGGTCTGTGCCGAAGATGCGAGGCAGAGGAACCTTTGCAACACATCATGTTTTAAAAACTAGCCGCACCCCTTCCCACTTTTTTCTTTTTTCCGACCACTTTTTTTTTCGTTGCTCCTTTAGAGAGTATTTTTTTATTCCTGAGGAACTCCCTCCTCCATTTGGGGGTGCTCATTCTACGATTATATTTGTGCCACTTGAAAACAGTATTCCTCCATTGATTTTATTTTGCACCCAAACAACTTTGAAGTTTAAACAGAAATACGGAGGTGTCGAAGCTTGGGGAAGAACTTGAGAACGACATTCCTGTGAGACATAGCGGCTGCCAACGTTCGACTGTGCCCCTAAAACCGCCTGGACTTTTTTTTTAGGTGTCTCTCTTGTTTACATTTGTAGTTCTATGTAACGTCGCATTAATAAGTCACATGGACGCAGTCCTTTCAAAATTCGATTCTCTGGGACAACAATCTGAGGCAGTTCAGCAACAACGAAAACATGCTTGGGTGCCTCAAGGGTGGAGCACATGTAAAATGTGGGTCGTGCAGCAATTTTCGTACTTTCAGTAAATACCGCTAAGAACCAATACCTGACGTCAATAACTTGCAGAAACACAAATTTGTTTCTTCTCTCCGCACAATAGCAGACAAAAAATTAAAAAATGGAATAAAAAGCTTTCTCCTCCTCAGCTCGCACACTAGAAGAAAGTGGCCACGTGACCCGGCGATAATCATATAACGTCAGTGTTCATCATAGTCATGCGCTGGAATTGGCAAAGTATAGAGCATGGGCTAAGCTTCGAGACATTGTTAAAGTTCGACTCTTCTTATCTTTGTTTGAACACGAGCCATTACCGGAATGTTTGGCGATGTTGATTGTCATGAACCCGAGCACTCACGGGCTCATAACAATCGTGTAGGTGACAGTGAGAGTCATGATGTCATGTGACGTCACGGTGTTAACAACGCTAGTAAATTTAGCGATGTTCTCGAATTCATATCCTGACTTGAAGCGCGGTAGACGGGTCACGTGGTGACGTCACGCTAATGACGTAACCGGGGCCCGTGTAACGTGACACCATGACGACCCGTGACCTTACGTGACACATGATTAATCATAGTTTCAACGGCAACAGTGACTGCGAAACCCTGAATTCCTCGCCCGTTCCAATTCTGCATGTGACGAGTTGCTCCAATGCCGCCGCACGTACAGCTGCTATTTTTTTGCAGAGTGTCTATAGCCTTTAGCGTTTTACGTCCGACGTTACGCCGAAGTTTACGTCCAAATCTCCCGCTTTCCCTCAGGTCCACGGGGGGGGAGAAAGGCGGGCGGAGGTGAGGGTTAGGTCTGCACTTATTGCCGTTTTCAGTGCTCCGTCCGGACGTAACCCCTTTAGCCACAGCGATTTTTTATCCTCAAATATTTATTATTGAGAAAATAAAAGAAACTGTGCTGAACTGTTTTTTTGAATTGGTTGCCGTTATATATGCACATATTTTATCCCCGTTTCAGTTCCCAAGATATGGCGGCGGAATTTCGGGAGGTTCCGGGGTTCAGTTTTCAAGGGGGTTTGGCCAAAAAAAAGAATGGTTCGGCTCCCACCGGTTTTCGAGTTCGGCTCCGGGTCCGGTTCGACATTCTGCATTAGGGTGCTACGGTAAGAACTATATCACATCATCATTTGTGCGCTGCCACGAAATTCGAATTCCAAACATACCGAAAACATGAAATTGGGCACGCGAACGTAGTTTTCGCTAAGGGTTTATGTTACCTATGTATCCTTTTTTTGTTTACAACTCAAGTCAGAGGTGGTAAAATAGTAAAAATAGAGCAAAAACGGCGAAGCTGACATTTTCACCGCCCTGAAACCAGATGTTCAGTCGATTCTACACGCGGTTGTGTAGACTTGGTCCCAGGTGGTCATTGTTCATATAGCGTTACCGTGAAAAAAGTGTTAATCGTCGCAATGATAATCTTTTGTTCATCATAGCCAGATTCATATGCCACGTGGTGGTTTAGCATTTTGCGTTTCAGCAGGACGAGAGCGAGCTCATAAACAGCGTCCCGCAGACGACAAAGGGGCTGGTATGGGGAACCGCTATCGTGTGCGTCTGCACAGCTCGGTGCGCTGTTGTGCAGAATGTTTCGCAACAAAGTGGTGTAAGTAAACAAAACGAATTCTGGCGACACCACGTTCGCGTGCTGGCAGCAATAAACGCTCAAAGTCGTAAGCAGTGCAATCGGCCTTCGTACCCATGTTATATTTGTCCCTTACGACGGTACTAGCCAGAAAAGTGGGAAGGGAATATAGGCTTACGTTATCGTTCATTTGCAAATAAAAATAAGGTCGAAAAGTCAAAGGTTTATAAACAAAAAAATTGTTGATGGGTTACAGCGTTCCCCGTATTAAAGCGAGTAAGTAAGCGTGCAGCTTATATCCTGCGTCTGGGCACATGACGCCTTAATTTTTCGCGTTAAAAAAAGGTTCTTCCTGAAATCGCAGCTCGACCCCAAATCCCCTTCCCATTGAAAGTGAAACGACAAACGAACATGTTATTACCGCCCTTGAACCTGGTCTTTATTGACTTTACGCGCGTAATTCTTGCCGCTGGTAAGTACAACCTGCACAAAAATACCTGAAGATGATGAGTACCCACAAGTACTGGCGCTATGTTATGATACCTTTTTGTCTTTAACTGCAGGTGTTTTTACAGCCACCCCCCCCATCCGTACGCCGTCGCTGGCTTCCCGCATGCGATGATGCGTGTTCCGTACACAGGTGCATCCCCCTGGGGCGACGAAATCTCAGAAATTACGCTACCGCAGGTGACCTGTTATCTGCTGGCGGCTGGTATATTGAGCGACATTGAAATATTGACGTTGTGACATGGGAATCAGGTAACCCTATACTATTGCGATGCAGATAGAAATTGTGAAGTGCATGGAGAAGGCGTTCATTCTAAGTCATGCGCTCTCTTTTTAATAAAGTAATTTTCCCCATCATCTAACAACCAACTTCAGTATGTGGGTTTCAAACTCCTGGATCTCTCTTTCCACCTCAGTAAGGTGAAAAAGATGATCGGGAAGGAGAAACTATACATATAGTCTGGTTCCTGCACGGTGCATTGGTGAAATATATCTCTCTCTCTCTCGCGGAAGGTTTGTTAGATGGTAAAAAAAAGAAAGAAAGAATGAGTTTGCAATCATCTATATATATATATATCTCACACACACACACACACACACACACACACACACACACGCGCGCGCGGGGGGGGGGGGGGGCCCTGCGCGGATCCGGCGAATATCAAGGAGCTTCTCAGGCCAAGATCGTGAGGTCACCGATAAAGAAGATGGCGGAAGGACTGCGGGTTTACGCGCTTAAGCGTGGGGTGCCGTATAAGCAGCCAATGTCCGTTAAGTGCGCCTCGTCGTGCAGAAAATTTCCGAACAATATTCGCGAACGGAGAGGTGTGTTTTCTCTTTCGCTCTCCTTTGCCGCTAACATGTTAAACGCTGGATTGAAGCGCACTGCCCGCCGCCTGCCGTCGCTTCTGGCCGCGTCCATCTCAATAAATGGTTTTATTTTTTTTGTTGCGCCAAAGCAACATCCTTATATTAACGACATATAAAACGTCCGCATTACATACCTTTTCTGGTTAAATATGGGATTGGTTTCTCTCCGGGCAGGTTGTTTACATTATTAAAAAATGTTGGAAAAATTCATGTTTGCTACTTCATTGTGGACTTCTGCTATATGTTTCATTTATATAAGTCCTATGATGTATCACCATTTTAATTCTAGTGTCAAGTTAAACAAATATCAACTTCACTCTTTCACAAAGTTAAAGCAAAGCATTTTATAAACAACCACCTTACCACTTCTCTGTATCATGGGATCCACAAAGAAGGAAAGGAGCGAATGAGATTAAGGAGCAATTGGAACTCAAAAACATTTTGCAGTGATGAAATCTTGAGCGCCATATTAATGAGCTCAGGGTAAAGCCACATTTTCTGGCTTAATATCGACTTGATCGTACTTTTTGTATAGTGCTGGTCTTTTTTGTAAGTTCATTATTAGTTTTTTGGTCTGCGTAATAAAAGAAGAATGACATACATTTGCTGTTAAAGTAATGTCAGTTAAGTTTTGAATAAATACATTAAAGTTACCAATAAATGTTACTTGCAATAGGCTTCATGATTGGCAATACGAATTCTTTTGTAGACACCTCGATCTTTACTTATTAGGTATCGAGTTGTAGTTTGTAGGTTTTAGAAATGCAGCTTCATGTGAAGGCTTTCTTCCGTGCGACATTTGTTGTAGCAACAACTATCGAATTGTTAGTTAGCGTCCACATAAACTGAAGAATCTAAAATCTTACCAAGCGA
>JAZHYW010037795.1:0-25769 GCA_037355805.1 Ixodes ricinus | reverse complement strand
GTACATCGTCGTGTCTGCAGCCGAAACACCGCGTGTCTCTTGTATCGTGTATTAAGTAGTCTCTGTTAGTGAAAATGGCGACGAGTCTCCTTTGAGCGCATTCGGTCGCCGCGAAGCGGCGTGTACGGGTGGGCCGGGTGGGTTAACATGTTTTTGTAATGAGCCGCCGCAGACTGTGGCCGCGAAGGTTGACAGCGGCCTTATGGCGCGTTTACACTCGCGGATTCGCGGGTGGATCCGCGCCGAATTCGCTTGCCGATTGCGGGAAAGCGGAATTTTCGAGAGTCCGGGTGGCGAAATCGACTCGCTCGCTGGCGGAAAATCTGGATCGGACCGGAACCCATAACCATATTTTCCACAAGCGACGAGTATTTCGCCACCCGGCTCCAAAATCCGTTTTCCTTCGGCTCAGATCCACTCCGCGAATCCGTGACTGTAAACGCGCCATTGGATGACATGCTGCTGCCAGGTAGGTTTGCGATTATTTGTATTCGCCGCGGCCGCAGCGGAAACCGACGCCAAGTAACCTTGCGGGTGAACCTTGCGTCGCCTCTTTTCCTCTTAGTTTCGGTAACTCAATCTCCTCACGGCTTACATTTACCGTAGAAAAGCGCAGAGCTGAATTCAGTTCTTTGAATTATATGAACAGTTGCGGCATATTTGACGAAGGGGCGCATATGAATATCTAATTAAAATGTGCCAGATAATGGCGAATATTGGCAACATTTAATATTGAAAAATAATAAAGATTAGCAAAAATAGGCATAAATGTTGGCAATAAAGCGGTAATCGATGCCCTAATTATCACTTTAGACTGCGTAGCCTCACGTCCGCTGCGGTCGATAACGTCTCCCGACGGAATCATTTCTTTTAGTTATAAACTCCTTTTTATTCAGCTATTCCCAGTCGTTAGTGAAACGCCCTGTATCTATTTATGTAGATGCACCATAACTACGGGAGGTTCAAAGAACGACAGTGTTTGGATTTCCTGAACCACTTTATTGACTCCCTGCACACAACGGCTGCAACCAACATGTAACGATTCAAACGAATGAGTCGCCTGGCATGGACGGAATTATTCGAAGTAATAAGTTACGCTTATTTATTATAATGTATAAGGTAAAGCGGCGATTAGTAAACGGGACGTATCCAGACACGATTAGGCGATAATTATCATCCCAGTATAGAGACCTGGATTGTTCTATTGAGAATATTTCGCAAACACGCTCGGCAGGCTATCCGCATATCAAAAAGCATTTTTGATGACATTCTAAAAGCAAGACTATTTAAACAGTCTCGTTGTCGAAAAAGAAGGCGGAATTACATTGCCGTCTGTTGCAATTAAAGCAGCAGGCCGCCCTCGCTCCACATTGTCACTCACCGCCGATGCCGTCCCGTAAGCGCCACCATGAATGACGGGCAGCCGTATCTGCTACCACTACGGCAGGCACGTAGGCAACGGGGGGGGGGCGGGGGGGGGAGGTTCAGGTGTTAGAACACCCCTTAAAATCTTTACTTTTTATATTTATATACATTTTTTTGTGCGTCTGATTGCATTAGCACCTTGAAACACCCCCCGAAAATATTTTTTTGGCTACGCCACTGCACAGTATACGGTGTCCGGAACGCAGTCTTCGAACCATGTGTTTAGCGTCAGCCCCGCCCATACGTCCAAAGTGGTTCCGAGGTGGCAACAAATAACGTCATAAAGGGAAAAGTATCGCGCTGTCGAATTTCGCAGCGATCCTGGTGGTTGGTCGTAGAAATACCGGCGAAAAAAGCGAGCGAACACGAAGGTCGCTGCCGTCGCGACGTCCCAACTCGTGCCTGCTGTAGTTTCCGTCGACTGTCCTGCTGCAGAGAGACCTAGAGCAGAACAGGCGCTTGCCACATCCACCTCCGTTGTTGTGCCACCTTCAAGGATCGCGGCAGGCAACGGCGTGATGTTTTTATGACGTCATCGGGTGGAAATCGAGGAAGCACTTTGGAGGATGCGGTAAACGCGCAAGTCGGAGACTCGGTCTATAAAGAAAAAGTAGCGCCTCCTTTTATCGTCTGACCCAGCTCTCCATGAGAGGAAGAGGGCGAGGCGTGATCACGTGGCGAAGGATCGTTATATGAGTGGTCCAACGCGCTCCTAGCTTCCACTGCCCTCTCAGCTTGGGGGTGAATGAAATCTATAGGCACCGTACCATACTACCACTCGTGCGCATGAGCAGCCCTCGGGAAGGCCCATTTAATCTAAGCCATACTTCATTATAGTATTGTGTGGGCCAACGCGGTGAGCACTATGAACACAACTTAAACATGCATGCCTTAGATAGCTGTATAGGGGTACCATACTTCTGTCGAAAGCCTGCACTCCGCTGGAAGCTGTGGAATCCCTGCACAATGGCGGACTGAAATCGCAATGTCACGGCACACTTTCTGCATTTGGGTGGTTTCCACACAAAAAAAGTGATGAACGCAGTGACGTGGCGATTTTGGCGCTTTCTGATTGGCTCTCAGGCTCTTCGCGTTGGCTACGCTTCGACGTATGTAATGACTTGAACGTTCCGCGGTGTCGGTTATTCCGCCGTTGTGCAGTTGGTCCGAGCTTCAGTTGGAACCATTGCACGTTCTGGGTCTATAGCATATTTGCCGCTGTATATAGCATATCTGAGGCTGTAGTTAAAAGCTGCACAGAAACCACATCCAACTAAAGTTCCTAGATAAAACACGTTCTTCTGACTTTTTTTACAAGTACCAACATTTCCTGAAGCGCCGACTACGTGACGGGGCAGGTTTTAGGAAGTGAATGGCGGCGGACCAACAGTAGATTTAACTAAAAGACGCCATTTTCTGTCTGCGAAATGTGCATCATGATTCGTGTTGGTTGTCTTTACTTGAAAAGGGAAATATCAAAGGATTCCAAGTCAAGCGGCAGTGCTATTCGCAACTCCACGCCATAGATGGCGGGGCGGTAGTCGCAAGATGGCGGAACAGACGGGGATAGATTTTCCGGGATATCCCGTGCGCCTGCTCCCTGACGCTGGTTAGTGCGCTAAAATTAATTTATTTTGCTACAACTACGAAGTGGTCAGGGCGGGAGCATATCACAGGTGACAGAGATGTTGACGTGCGTTAAGAACATGACCATGTTGCTTTTTAAAAGTCGCGGAGCGGGAAACAAAACAATTCATATTTTAACGCACTCGCTGTTTCTGTTGAAACTGCATGATGCACAAACACGCCGACCAGAAACCATGCGGTAACAGCAGCACCAAGGCCGACAATCCCTGCCATCGTCTTCACCGCTGTTCCCGTTCCTCTAGTTCTTCGTTCGTCCATGAGAGGGCGAACGACGGGCTGGAGTTGCGAATAGTTACTGACGGAACGAGATCGGCAGGGCGTGTCTTTCAAAGGCCCGGCCACTAGCCCGCGCCTTCCGCCTTCCGTCTTTCGCCTTCCATGCCTTCCGCCATGCTTTTACTGCGCGCGCGTACACAGACGCCGAACCACCGTCGAAAGTACGAAACTCCTGCTAGAGGCGGCACAACCAAAGCTCCTCCTTGTCGTTCTCACATTTTCAGTGTGACCGCGGTCTCAGAACGACGACACAACACGCGTGAGTAAGCTTTACCGGCTCCCGTCGTGGTCACGTTGGCGTAGAGTGCCTCTGGTTTCGGCGACGATGAGTCAGGTGCGTTCCATGGTCCAGGAGACGACCCGGAGATCTGAAGGTTCTGCGCCGTCTTTGACGATGTCGCCCCGATGTTTTCTTCGCGAACCGCAGAACGATTCCCCAGCGCTTCGTCCTGAGCCTGTGCTCTGAGGTCAAACAAAAACAAAGTAGGTTGTACGCTGCGGAAAGCGCGCTGAGCGGACGCGTGTTGAATCCATGCTTCGAAGTCACAGCACGAGCTCCCGCTAGCAAAGCGTAACTCTAGAACACGGTCTACTAAAAGTCTCTGTAAACTCGCTAAGCAATCCAGACTATTCACGAAGCTGTACATTTTCAACTTTTTAACGTTAGTAAATGCAAAGGGGTGTTCGTTAACTTAACGCAGACATCCGTGCGCCGTTGTCGGTTTGACACCCAGACAGTGGTCGACCCGAGAACCTCAGGCGCTGCGTAAGCGGAACATCAATATTTTATAACGTATCCTAAATCTGCAATTATTGTCTGCACCAAGTAACGGGAACTGCCTTGGTTACCTTTGACAAAACGTAATAATTGGAAGAGATAGTTTATCATTTCTAATCTGTAACGTAATCACTTCGAAGGCATAATCTAATTTCACTCTGAAAATTATCAAGCAAAATTTTAGAAATTCGTTACTACTGACCGTCTCAGAGCCACTTGCTTGGCCATGACGCGCTGGCGCTCCGCGATGAGCTCGCACTTGGCGCAGGAACAGTCGCGAAACGGACAATGTCTCTTGTGTCCTCGAACCGGGCGACTCTTGCCATGGTTGCGACACCTGGCACACTTGGGACGACGAGGTGCTCCCGCAAAGGCCGAGACGGCAGGCCCGGACACCAGGGCACTCGCAACACAGGGTCCGGTTCCGGGGCACAGTCTCGAAGCCAAGAGGTCCCTCAGAAATGGGTCCAGGGCCCCTCGAGGAGATGGATGTCCCAGAGGTCTTCCGTTCATGCCTGCTTCTATCGACATTCTTCCAGGAAGAAGCGACTCTGGTTGGATTGTCCGGATTTGCGACGATTTATCTTCAGTTTACAAAAAGTGGCAGCTTTTAGAAGGCTTACCTTGGGTAACCCCAGCAGGCACCGGTTGGCTTCTGTAGAATTCCGAATACTCTTGAGCGATCTGGCTCTCCCGAACTCCTTTAAATGGCTACTGCCTCTGAAGACGCACCGTGGCGTTCCGTCGACAATCTACCCCAAATGCAGTTCTGCGGAAAATGGCTCGTTTCAGGGGACTTCCTTTAGGCACACCTGGATGGCATCGCTTGGCTTCTGAAGACTTCCGATGCTCTTGAATGGTATGGCTTTCTGGAACTCCTTTGAGTTGGCGGTTGCTGCCTCTGAAAATACTTCGTGGTTTTCCGTTAAGTTTCAAAGTTTCAGAGATAAAGATTTTTATCTACGGCTACACTCCCGCTTCTCTAGCCTTTTGTCGTTGGATCTTATTGGAAAAGATTGGCTCTGCACGACCACCGGCTGGTGAAGACCGTACGCATTGACTACCTTCCGTTTGCTGAAACGTTGCCGATAGCACGGGCGGATGGTTTCATCGAACGAATCGCTTCTCAATCGAGCCTCAACGAGAGGGGTGTGGGAGAGGGAAAAATGAAGGGATAGTTGCAGAAAGAAACGTCCGTCACGTGAGGAGGAGAGGGTGGCGGGGAAGGGGCGAGTCACCTGCTCAGAATCGGACTGGCTCCCCGCTTTGTTGCGCCTTCCTCAGAAGGGAGAAATACGATGACTGAATTGAGCGAGCGACAGGACGTTTCTCAATTCGTTGATGACGTGGTGATGAATTCGCTTCTTGGAAGAAAAAAAAGGTTATATTTAGGGTGTCGTTACTTCTAGTTACCTATAAAAACCTCGGAAAAGTAAGCACCTAGGCGGTTTTATCACAATCAATAAAACTCGAATTAAAGCTGTCAATAAAAAAACTACAAAAAGACCTAGCTTTCTGGGAAGATAATTTCTGTATACAACTTTATTTTGTGTTAATTGGAGGTACAACCCCCAATGAAGTGTCCGCGAGGCTTCTTCTTGCTTCACAACCACACATCTTATCTTGCTTATGTTTCTTTATCGGTACGCGGACATTTTCTAAGTATGAAGGTCACGTGAATGTCCCCTGGAGGTTGAAGAATTCCAATCCCGTGTCCCGAATTCCAGAAAAACCCAGATCTGTTTGTCTGACACCAAAATTTAGCACCGAAAAATTCCGAATCTGTTGAGAAACATAAAGACTCCAAAAAAAATATATATACACATATACGTATATATATATATATATATATATATATATATATATATATATATATATATATATATATATATATATATAAACCCCCACAACATGGAACCCTGGTTAGCGTTCATCAACAACCTGCAAATGTAGTTGACTGTTTCTTTCTCTTTAATATCTTTGCCTCTATTCTTATGCAAAAATTTCGTATGTATCACACACATGACGTAGTCTACACAGCCATAATTGAACAAACGTTAAGTTTACCTTGTTTCCTGCCGTGAATCTAAGCTTCTGTACTGACATAAACGGAAACAAGCCACAGAAAAAAAAAATAAAGCATTCAAGGAACATTTAAAAAAAAAAAAAGCACGACCATGTCACTGCGTGAAAAAATAATAAAACACGGCAACTTGAAGTGTAAAGCTTGTGAAACGCGTATCAAGAGAAAGAAACCAAAACCTAGAACACGTGTGAAGTGAGAAGAAATATACTATACTTCATTTCACCTTAACACCTTAAGTCGAGATGCAGCCGACGCTATGAGCTGATGAGACCAATCAGAGAACCTCAAAGGCTCACCATCATGGTATTCGTCGCGTTTCTGTGCGTGTTTTGTCATCGCTGAACCAATCATGAACAGGAAAGGTCCGATTACTCGCGCTTTTGACCCTGCTTGATTGGTCCGACTATCTCGTAGCGTCGGCTCCTAGTGAACTTAAGCTGAAACGAAGTATAATTAAAACGAAACATATTGACCCAGCAAGAATTCAAAAAAATTGCGTCTAAAGAAAGGTTTCTGTCAGAGGCCACGAAAAAAAGCAAGTCCTGAGATTGAAAATATTAGGGTTTTCTGCCTTCTTCTGCATGCAGGACGACGGAAAAATACAACGCATCAAAACTAAAAGGATAAAGAGAAAAAAAGAAAACAGGTCGCGCAAGTAGAGGCTTAGAAAGTGGTGTCTCTCTAATAGGAACGCCTTCATTCTTTCCAAATTCGTCCAAATATGTGAGTTGTTTACACTGCTGAGACAAAAATATATGTACTTACCTTGTTCATTCCTAAATATTTTGGCCCATATAGCGGGATAGCTATATTAACGGTGTCTTTATGCACGAGACATTAACACACTTACGGACATTCTAGTAACGTACGTATTCTTTGCGTCTAAAGTAGGCTGCAAAACAATATAGGCACTACAAAACTTCGTTTGTTCAAAAGCAGGAGAAATAAAACACCAGCAACCGGAAGAAGTAGCAAAAAATAAACAAATTTTTCAGAAGCGTTGTCACGGATCTGCGGCTAGAGGGCGATTGTTTCGAAGCTAAAAAAGTTACTACGTCTAGGATCATTATATTACCTACGAGGTAAGCCGGGTGCCCATTCTACAGACAATAGAGCATAAGTCAAGGGTCCCAAGCTGCTTCGAAAATCACGGCATGCCTTCTGGAACTATGTTCAAGCTTGCCAAACAGACGTTTCCTAGAAACAAAGCGGGGAGGTAACGAATGAAATGGGAACAACTGCCAGGAAATATTATTAAATACAATAAATCAAACTGCAAAATAAATAAAATAAAGCAACTAAAAAGTTAGGAAATTGATATCGTTCAGGTTTTTTGGGGTTCAGATCTGCGTGGATACAAGAGACCCCACTTCCAACCACCTTCTTCCCCCGAAAATGAAAAGATTTTGTTTGTACCGAGAACTTATAATGTCGTCTAAATATTGCACAGACAAAAATATACAAAAATACAGCTGGTTTGTTCATGCACAGTATTTTGACTCTCAAAATTGTGTGCTTTCTAAGAGCGTTTCATCTCAAATTTGGTACTCAAGCGTTTTTTTTTTTTAATGGTTTTCGATTGGCCTTGAAAGGGAACTCCGCCAATTTTTTTGAGCTACCTAGTCCAAAGACACCATCGAAATGCGTATGGCTACCTGGTTCCGAAATGCCATCTCGTTCTCCCAGATTCGCTCTAGTTAATTTAAAAAAGTGATATTTTGTTCGCTGCCGAAACCGAAACATCGTTCTCCCTAGTTTTTCCCCAGTTTTCCCCGCCACCCAAACGTGACGTCACCGGCGGGCAGCGATGTGCGCGGCCGGCAATCGGGTACGCTCGCGCCCGCCTTTCTCGCGTCTAACAGCGAGAAAACCTGAGTGTTCGTGCTATTTGAAGTTGATAATTATCTCTATTTGCACAAAGTATGACCTTGGCATACGTGCTAAACTATAAAAAGTAAAAAAAGAAGAAAATAAAGAAGCAATTGGGATTTTGAGAAAACCATTTTTGCAACTCGGTACGCTCAAGCCGTGGCGCCCTAGTTTCGTGAAATCGCTAGCAAATCCGTTCTTCTTCCGTCAGAAGCTTGCAGTTACGCTGGCGAATAAATGTCGATGAATCAAGCAATACATTTTTTGACAAATTGCCAAAGCACCACGGAAAATGCTCGGAATGTGGGTACAGATGTCCCACACGCTCCTCCTAAAGGAACGTGCCATTTGTTTTAGATTTTCTTTAGAAAAGTTACTGTTGCAGGCGCCAGCACGTGTAACTACCCTTGTAGCATGCATATGCTCCTTCCTGCTTAAGTAGTTTAACAAAATATCTATAGACCATTCCAGAGAAGCGCTTCTGGTCGAAGCCATTTTCAGCGTTCGTGCTTGTGGTGCGTACTTTGCTCGCCTTCGAAAGCGATGAACATGCGCGTGCTGGTCTGTGACCTAACACATGTAGGCTGTGATCCTCGTAAACATTGAGATGCATAAAAAATAACGAAATGAACTGCATTTCGTGTAGGCCAGATGACAGGCTTCAGTTTATGAAGATCGCGCTAAAATAAAAATGAGGAGAGCTCCGCAACCACCAAAACATGCACATCAAGGTGCAATGAAAGGAGCATAAAATACACAAATACATTATTCATCTTCAAATTAAAAATAGTTGCTCGAAATATTGCGTAAGGTACAAAAATGCATCATAAAATTTTTAATTCAAAATAAGTCAACAAAAGTTACTCCAAAAAAATGTTGTACCATTTTTTTTTATTGTTGGAGTAGAATGAAACATGCTCATCAAACACTCATCCACGAGTGCACATAAGGAATAGTGAAATTCTATATTAGATTTTTTTAATAATTATGTTTTGGTTTCGCACAGCTTCCATCAGCTGTAAATTTGCATGCCTCTCTCAACGACATTAATATTTCCATAATATTAAAATCTTTTCAGCCCTATATAACATTTCTCCGCAATAGAATAAAATGAAGACGTTTTCAATAGCCCTTCTGTGAGAGAAAACTGCATGCCAACCATTTGACAAACCAGGCAATTGCTCTATCGTATATCCATGGAGCTCATAGCCTCCTCCCATACTGACAAGGCCTGGCTGATCGCCACGAGACGATGGCCGCCGTAAGTGAAAAGGCAGAGCGGCAGACAAGAGGCATGTAACGGGCGCCCTGCTGCGGCGAGACGCCGAAACACACTTGTCCCGAGCGATGGAATGTCCGCTCGTGCTTCTCGCGTTCCTCAGGGCTACCGCTTGCTTTTGCGTCGAGGTTTGAAAACCATGTTTCGGGTCCTCGCCGCTGCAAAGCCGTGCGTTGAATACCAGAGTCCCGGAGAAATTATCTTTGCTACCAGATTCTTGCGCTTCAAATCTGCGACCGGGCACTCCATGGCTCCGTCATCGAACTGCCAGGCTTTGGGAGTATAGTGGAGGCTATGGTGGAACTCAACGCCTGTTTCTTAAACCTCTGTAATGCCAGACACGAATAGCAATGTGTCGAAAGTCATGTCTAAACTCAGACTTGAACTTTGTTTAGACGTTTCACTTCTCGTCTTCAACAGATCGGCCGCGTGAGTGGAACTCCGAGAGTAGCCCGAGCTAGATTCGATGTCCGAAACAAATATAGTGTATATGAAAAAAAAAAAAACACTGAAGCAATTGTGAGCAACAAATGGGACTGCGCCAAATGTCGACTATAGTGCTAGAATGTGCACTATTTTTCTTGATATTATTAGCGCTCCTCTTTGGACGGATGTTGTAGTGGTTACAGCCGGCTTGAGTCAGCGCTTGCCGCTCTTGAAGCTGTTTCCAGCTGCAGAAGGATACTCAACTCGCAGCACGCGGCTATAAAGTATGTAGCCGCGTACTCAAGCCCGTAACTCATAAACTATTTCGAGCATAAGCGAGAATTTTCATGCGACACTAGTTCTCTCGGCACACAGTTCGCGCAAAAACACCTCGAAGTGGCTGGCCTCCATTGCTGCCCGGGAGCGCTTTTTTTTTCTTTCTTCACGAAAACAAGGGTAAAAAAGAAGCTTTTCCCGGCACTGTTTCTGTACAATCTACCACAGAGCACAGATTGCTACCCATTGCAAAGGAACTTTCAATCTTGAAGCTGTGAAAAAATAATCTCGATCGCTGGCGCCCAGAAAGCCGCTTCGTGGCTGCCCGCGTCGCTCGTCCGCCGGCCCGCCGGTGACGTACACGGATAGGGAAAAGTAGGGATTTTTCATTGTTGCCAGTAGAGATTCGCCTCCTGGAAACCTCGCGGCCGGCGTAAGTTGAAAATTCGATACCTTCGGGGAGAAATTTTATTTTTATCTAATATTTTGGCTATTAGTTGAGAAAGGGTTATTGATGCGGTCTGCCAATTTCCAGCAAAATCGAAGACTAAAAAAAGTTGGCGGAGCTTCTCTTAAAGTTATCAAAACACACCAACAAGCATCACTGAAATAAAAACCGAACTGTTATAACAAAGAATATTTTTCGCGAAGTTATTGAATATTCAATTCTGGTGCTCATCTTTTTTTTTTTTTTTAACTGACAATTTTTATTGGCAAAAAGCAAAATTTTATGCTAGCGTCAGGCAGTGGTTCAGTCTCCGGGCAGTAATATTTGTTCCCAACTGATTACAAGAACTTTGATGGTGTCAAATGAACGCTTTGGAAGCTCGCTCTAGCACTCGCCCAGCAGCATGGAAAAGCTACGTGGCCTATTTTGATTTCTAGACTGCCTGCTCGACCAGTGAGTGCCCCTGTCTTTAACGTCAAGGCACAGAAAATCGCGTCAATATTTGACGAATAGAAATAACAGAGAACGTGCAGGCGTGCTGGTGAACTTTCAACGTTTTGAAAACCCTAGACTTGAGTTTGTGTGTTGTCCATTTTTGTCTTCCTTACTCTCGGGTTTTCAATGTATTTGAAAGTTGGTTTTGGCATTGCCTTTTTTTGCCGATTTCACAGTAACTATTTTTAATTCAGAGATACTAAAGAGCATGCCGAAAAGGAGAAAGGGCGGGTATTCAAAAATTTTATGTATAGTAAGGGTAGCTCAAGAAATCGACGGCTTTAAAGGAGATGTAGCACAGTGGAAAAGGTGGGCGAATTTGTTATTAACGATTACAGAAAAAAAAAGTAACCCAATAAAAAGGACGAACGAAAAAGAACTCTTCTCTTTTCTTCTTTTATTGCGTTGTTTTTTTTTCTGCAATAGATGCGTGTGCGCTCTTCTCTGTCCTTCGCCGTTTTTGTTGAGCTGCTTTTTCGTGAAATATTTATGGCCGCTGATAAGACTCTAAATTGGTTCAGCATATTATTCGACACATGAAGAAGTAATCTAAATGAGAAGTCACAATAATGTTGATTTTTGTTTTTCGCGAAGGTATTGAATTTTTAAGTTTGGTCTGAAAGGTTGAAGGCTCTACTGGTAACACTGAAAACGTGACGTCAGATGTAATAGGGGAAAAGTACAGCTACGGTTCTCCACGGATCACAAGAAGTTTGATGGTGTGAAAGGAAAGCTGGGGTAGTTCAGGCCAGCAAGACGGAAAACAAAGTTATACACATTGGGCTTTATAGACTGCTGCTCGAATTGCAAGTTACACAACATTTGACAGCACTCCACTGGAAAGCGGGAGATCATGTGAATTTTGGTTTTCAGATATTTCATATCATATTAACAAAAATGAAAAGAAAACAGAGACGACGGACGAAGAAGGGGACAAGCGCAAAACGTCCCAACGTGTTGAGACGTTTTGTGTTTGTCCCCTTCATCGTCCCTCGTCTCTGTTTCTTTTTTTTTCTTCTAATGTACGTAACATCAACCAGTTCACCTGCTTACCAGCTCTTTCTTCATATTTCATTTGCTGTTCTCACAATGGCCATTTTGAGTTTAGAGATAACAAAGAGCATGCAGGGAAGAGTAAAACCTGGGTATTCCAAAAGTGTGTTTAGCGTATAGCTCTGGAAATCTCACTTTAAAATACTTGGAGATGTAATGATATTTCTAACTACAGATAAAGAGCGCGAAGGACAGACGAATATTCAGATAATCCTAACATGAATCCAGACATGTACGTAACGCGTTACAAGTAACGAGTTACTTGTACCTAGTTACTATTTTCGGTAACGAGTAACGTATTTAGTTACTTTTTCAAAAGAGGAACGAGTAACGGTATTTAGTTACTTTTAAGGCCAAGTAACGAGTAACGGTATCTCGTTACTTTTGAGGAGTAACGTGTACAACACCGCTTAAACGGCCTTGTTTTTATTCTAGCCTTAGTATGTGTCTATTGCGACAAAGGCAGATGGAAAACCCGAAAAACAAATAAACAGTATGACAATACAGCAACGTATATCGCTGAACACGTCAGTCTAACAGTTCGACTGACGTGTCCAGCGATAAACGTTGCTGTACTGAACTCTACAGCTGGGAATGTCCTTCACCCAGCGACAGAATAAGGTTCGTTGGTTGAACCTCGTAGAACCGGGTACGGACCGAATGTAAACCCGGAGGTTGCAAACACGGGAAGGCACAGAACCCATTACCCGCTGTCCTCAATAAATGCGCAGTTCCCGAAGAATCACCAGCTCTTCCTGAAGCGCAACACTGCCGTTCCTTCGAAGGCGTCGGTATAGAACGATTCTTCAGCGTCGCCGGAGATGTATTTTCAAGGAAGCGGGGAAACATAACTGATGAAAACTTCGACAGGCAGCTGCTGCTTAAGGGCAATGACTACTAAAACGAAAACAATAAACCATGAAACAAAAACAGTTGTGCATTTGGTCGTCAAAGTAACGTGAAAAGTAACTCGTTACTTTTGAGGTAACTCACGCGTTCCTTTTGAGAATCGGTAACGAGTAACGTATTTAGTTACTTTTTGAGCGAGTAACGAGTAACGGTATTTAGTTACTTTTTTGGGGTAACGTGTACATGTCTGCATGAATCACATTTGGGCATCAGCTGGCATGAACTTGAAACTTCGCGAAATACTGCCTCGGGACGCTATCGATATATATTCGGTTTTGCGTTTACTCGTTCTGAGCTCTACCTTTACAACTCTGTGTTTTGTCAGACATGCGCTCTAACATTTTATCAGTCTACCGCATATCATCGCGAGACTGCTATATATAGCGCACCACATCAACGTTATTAGAACAACTCAGTTCTGGAACTCCGCTCCGGAGGGGGTCCTTTGCGTGGCGCCTGTTAGAGGGCGCGCGCTCCGCATTAATACTCGCTATCATCATCATTGACGGCGCCGTTCTGGCCTTTCTACGGATAACAGCAGCAGACAACTTTCAAATTGTTTCTGCTGCTGTTGGTAGTCACATTTTTACTTTTTACTGGCAAAAGGGCAAAAACTAACCCAAAACCATGCTGAATTTCGAGAGGAGTCGGGACTCAAAAGCAGCCGCGGAGCAGTAGCAGACGAAAACGCTGGATAAATGCGCCGGCAGCGCCACCTAGCTGCGAAAAAATCGGACACGGTTTCGGACCCCTTCAAGGTACAGCGTTTATGGGAAGTTCCGCAACTGATCTGATCTATACTTCGTTTCAGCTTCTGTCCGAGCGCGGCCGATGTTATGAGCCGAAGGGCCAATCATACAGCGAAATAGGCCCAACGTCATGGCGTGCTCTCTGCAGTTGGTAGGACCAGCTGATATTCGCCGTCTCTCTGTTCGTGCTCCTCCGCCGGCTAGTCCTATCAAGTGCGGACAGCACGCCATGACGTCGCGCTTCTTGCGCTGTTTGATTGGTCCTTCGGGTCATAGCATCGGCCGCGCTCGGACCTAAGCTGAAACGAAGTATAGTAACGGTGCACCACATTACAATTTGGACGTCAACTTTTCCTAGAGTTACGAACATCGCATTTTACCAGAAAACTGGACTGTTTGCCCGTGTCGTCATCTCACTGTATGCCGGTGGTCATTGCGATTTGTTATTGCTGAGAATATCACATCTGGTGGTGCAAAATGCACGCTGCAGAAGGTTCGCGCTCAGTGCAACTTGCAGACTTCTGCTGGTTACTTGAAAAAATGTAATGGATTGCAGTTTTAACTCTACCGATCCTGGAAATGTAATGGATTACCGTCACAAATTACTTGCGCTGAAAAGTCGCAAATTATTTTACTCGTTACATTACAAATTACGTTCATGCTATTTTTTTCCGTAAACCTATCAAGAAAACAATAGAAAAAACATTATGTTTTCAAAACTGTTCAGCAATACTACTTTCCATTTTTCGTACGCCCGCATTATGGTAGTGTAAAAAATAAAACATTGTACCTAAGAAAAGAATGTAGGTGAAGTCCGTTCACCTGTAAGCTGACAAGGCGCCGAAAGCTGCAAGCACACCCGCCATCCCGCTAGCTTACGGCGACCGGAGATGATCACTGAAATTTTGCAAGCCAAGCTAGCATTGGGCATGCTCAGTAGCAGCGTCTACCTCCGCTGTGAGATTCGTATGTAAGAAACCGATCTACGAAAGTTCTCTTTGGAAACGGGCCTTTCAAGCGTGAGCGCAACGTCTCAAAGCTGCGGTTTTGTGGCTGTAGCTTTGACGCACCTTCAACCTATGCATGAACGGGTTATAGTTGCATGCAGTACTGAAACATGCATGGGGGCGAGCGCTCGTTTTTGAGCTTTGTTCGAGCGGGTGGTTGCACACTTCAAAGATCTTTCAGCTGGAATATGCTCACATCCATGATTTAGCCAAAGCCGTGCATAGGCGCCCGAAAATACAGGCAACAAAGAGCAGTGCAAGTTTTCTGCAGAATTGCCTGTTCACATTGTTCCAGTTTTTGTATTTTGTTCATATATTTAAAAAAAAAAGTAACGAGTACTTAGAGTTGTCAGTTACCAATATTTGTAACGCAATCACATTAAATTACTGCCACAAAAAGTAACGTGAGAACTACGAAATTAATTGAGAAAAGTAACGGATACGAGTAATTTGCTACTTTTAACGAATTACTGTCCAAGTCTCATGCAAGCCATGCATATGAGAGAAACAAATTATTTTTGCTTTGTGCAGCGTCGTCAGAAACGGCGCGAGCGTCTGGCACCGCGAAAACGCACTTTCTGCTAAGATATTTTCCAGACAAATAAGTTTCTTTGCCCACATTTTCTGGTCTGTGCCGAAGATTCGAGGCAGAGGAACCTTGCAACACATTATGTTTTTAAAACTTGCCCCCCCCCATCCCTTTCCCCCCTCCCCCTTCTTCTTTTTTCCGACCACTTAATTTTTATTTGTTGCCCCTTTAGAGGGCATTTTTTTTTATTCCTGAGGAACTCCCTCCTCCCTTTGGGGTGCTAATTCTACAATTATATTTGTGCCACTTGATAACAGTATTCCTCCATTGCTTTTATTTTGCACCCAAACAACTGTGAAGTTTAAACAAAATACGGAGGTGTCGAAGCTTGGGGAAGAACTTGAGAACGACATTCCTGTGAGACATAGTGGCTGCCAACGTTCGACTGTTCCCCTAAAACCGCTTGGATTTTTTTTTAGGTGTATCTCTTGTTTACATTTGTAGTTCTCATGTAACGTCGGATTAATAAGTCACATGCACGCAGTCTTTTCAAAATTCGATTCTCGGGGACAACAATCTGAGGCAGTTCAGCAAAAACAAAACATCCTTGGGTGCCTCAAGGGGAGCACATGTAAAATGTGGGTCGTGCAGCAGTTTTCGTACATTCAGTAAATACCGCTAAGAACCAATACCTGACGTTAATAACTTGCAGAAACACAAATTTGTTTCTTCTTCCACACAACAGCAGACAAAAAATTTGAAAAAATGGGAATAAAAAGCTTTCTCCTCCTCAGCTCGCAACTAGAAGTGGCCACGTGACCTGGCGATAATGATATAACGTCAGTGTTCATCATAGTCGTGCTGGGGCAGGGTTGGCAAAGTATAGAGCCGGGGACCCAAATCATCCAAGTGTGGGGGCGAGATTGCTCACCTCCAAAAGGACGAGGGCCAAAGGAAAAGCCCCCCCCCCCCCTCTCTTCTCCGTTAACGCTCGTCCTTTCGGGGCAATATTTTTCTATATTGGGACAAAAATATAAACAAACCGCAATGTTGTTTCACGGTACAAACGTCGATTGTCCCAGTAACACCCATAGAGTTTGTAGAGAAGGAACCTTGTGCTTGCTACTTTTTGTAAACTCACCGTTTTGCCATCTTTAGCTTTCATCTGCATATATGCGACTACATTGGGCCCACGCCTGATGTCTTAAGAACATTTAAAATACGAACGTACTGGCAGTTTTTAATTGATCGAGGACAAGCACAACGTGCTTGCCCGTCGCACAAATCAATAGGCTAAACAGGCATAAAAAAGATATCTTCATATGGCAGTTTTTTCTTTCCTCGGGAATATTATAGCAGCATTATAAGAAAATACTTCCATTTTAAATGTACTTCTGTCAGCTAGAAGTCCGAGCTCATAACTTTACTCTTCGGCAGTTGCTCATGCTGAGCAAAAGTTTGTGCAGCCGAGGTGCATCCCTGAGCAAAGAGCTCACTTTTGTTGCCTAGTAAGGGTAGTGCCGTCCCGGCTGACCTACATGAGAAAGGGCCGAGAAGCAAATATTTAGGCGAAGTAGAACTCCGTTCAAAATAAAACAGAATAGTACAAAATGTGTGAGCAGGTTATATGAGCAGAGCTCTTTTTCAAGCGCAAATGAATCGACAATATGGAACTATTATTAATGGCGCTCGAAGCAATGGAACGGGTGCTCGAATCCGCGGGAGGCTTACGGGCCGCATCACAAAGAGTCGCGGGCCGCGTGTTTGAGACCCCTGGTATAGAGCATGGGCTAAGCTTCAGACATTGTTAAAGTTCGACTCTTCTTATCTTTGTTTGAACACGAGCCATTACCGGAATGTTTGGCGATGTTGATTGTCATGAACCGCGAGCACTCCACACGGGCTCATAACAATCGTGTAGGTGACGGTGCAGAAGTCATGATGTCATGTGACGTCACGGTGTTAACAACGCTAGTAAAATTAGCGATGTTCTCAATTTATATCGACTTGGCGCAGTGAGTCACGTGGTGACGTCACGTGACGTCAACGGGGCCGTGTAACGTGACACCATGACGACACGTGACCACGTGACACATGATTAATCATGGTTTCAATAAAAATGGGCTACGAAAACCTAGAATTCCTCATACATTCCAATTCTGTATATGACGATTTGCTCCATACATAAAAATACAGCTGCAACTTTTTTTTTTACGAAGTGTCTAGCGTTACGTCCGACGTTACCTCGAGTTACGTCCAAATCTCCGCTTTCCCTAGGTTCACGGGGAGAGAAGGAGGGAGGGCGGGGGTGAGGGTTAGGTCTACGCGTTTCAGTGCTCCGTCCGGACGTAACGCTAGCCACAGCGATTTTTTTTATCCTCAAATATTTATTTTGTGATATTAAAAAAAAAAACTATTGTGAACTGTTTTGAATTGGTTACCGTTATATGTATCCTATATTTTATCCCCGTTTCAGTTCCAAGATGGCGGCAAAGATTTCGGTTCGGTTCAGTTTCGGTTTGGCCAAAAAGAATGGTTCGGCTCCGGTTTTCGGTTCGGCTCGGGTCCGGTTCGACATTCTGCATTAGGGTGCGACAGTAAGAACTATCATCACATTTGGCGCGCCTTACGAAATTCGAATTCCGAACATACAAACATGAAATTGGGCACGCGAACGTAGTTTCGCAAGAAGGTTCATGTATCTTTTGTTTACAGCTCAAGTCAGAGGTGGTAACATATTAAAAATAGAGCGAAAACGGCGGGCACATTTTCTACGCCCTGTAACCGGATGTTCGTCGACTACACACTGGTTTGTGAGCTTGGTCCCAGGTGGTCATTGTTCATATAATTCGTGAAAAAGTGTTAATCATCGCGATAATCTTGTTCATCGCCAGATTCTGCATGCCGTATGGTTTTAGCACTTTTGCGTTCAGCAAGACGCCCGAGAGCGAGCTCATAAACAAATCCGCAGACGACAAAGAGGCTGGTATAGGACATGGAAAATGCACGGCCTCCGATTTTGCTTTATCTTGAATATTTCACTGCCTCAAAATTGAACTGTAAGAAAATAAACAGAGCAATTCTGGCGACACCACGTTCGCGTGCCTAATTTCAGGTGTGTAAGTTTGGAAATCGAATTTTGCAAAGGCGTGCCAATTGTGTTTGTCCTTACGACAGTGCTAGCCAGAAAGTGGTGGAATGGAAACTGCGTTACTCGTTCCTGTTTGCAAACCCAAAAATAAAGTCGAAGTCAAAGGTTTACAAAAACAAGTGATGGGTTACAGCGTTCCCCGTATAAGCGGTAAGTGTAAGGCGTGCGGCTTATATCCTCACTGCGTCTGGGCACATGACACTTAGTTTTTTAGCGTTTAAAAAGTTCCTGAAATCGCAGCTCGACCCCAATCCCCTTCCCCGTGAAAGTGAAACGACGAAACGAACATTACACCTTTTTTCAGACACAGATGTTGTTGACTTTACGCGCAAATTCCTTGCGCGTGTTCTGCGAGAGTAAATACAGCCACACAAAAACTACCAGAGGAACAAGTGAAAGACCCACAAACACAGCGCTGTGTCGTCTGCCCGCTTTTTGTCTTTCTTGCGGTGTTTCATTTATTCCCATCACGCACCGACTCGCCCAACTACACAGCTTGATACGTATTCTGCATGCAAGAATTTTGTCAGGCACGGCCAAAGAAGTCTCCAAATTATATGAATGTGTGCTTCGAGTACGTATTCAAATAATGTAGGCGGTGTGACATGGGAATCAGGTAACCCTATACTATTGCGATGCGAATGAAGGAAATTATTTGAGGTACGTAATTCTATTCTAAGTCACGTAACTCTCGCACCTAATAAATGGTGCTACCCCATCATCAACAGCCTTAAACTTCCGATACACGTATTGGGTTTCAAACTCTCGGATCTTTCCACCTCGGTAAGGTGAATGGGAAAACTTCCTGCCTTAAAGTCGTTTCCTTACACGAGTACGTGGTAAAATATCTCAGATTTTATTTAGATGGTAAAAAAAAATGATTTTGCAATGTCCTATACTCCTCTGTTTACGCGGCGCAAGCGCTGTGGGGAGCCTATCTGCCTAGCGAGGATCGAATATCAAAGGAGCTTCTCAGGCAAGACTCGTGAGGTCTGATAAGAGAGATGTGGAACTGCACAGGTTTGCAGCAGAAAGACGTGGGGTGCCGTACGCAAGCAATGTCCGTCTAAAGTGCGCCTCGTCGACACCGAAATTTCCGAACCTATTCGCGAACGGAGAGGTGTTTTCTCTTTCGCTCGCTAACATGTTAAACTGCAACTGGATTACGGTGACTGCCGTCCTTCTGGCATGCGTCCATCTCAGCGTAAGTAGGTTTATTTTGTTATAAGGCAACATCTCGTAACAGAACCAGCGACATGTAAAACGTCCGCGTTACATACTTTTCAAGTTAAATATCGGTTGGACACCTCCGGGCGGGTTCTGTTTTTATTATTTAAAAAAATGTTCAAAATTCATGTTTGCTACTTCATTGGGACTTTACTATCATTTCGGTATATAAGTCCTATGATCATACTTATTTTTGTTCTAATTATTAAGTTAAACAAATATCAACTTCACTCTTTCTACTGAGAGTTAAAGCGAGCATTTTATAAACAGCCACCCGCTTCTCTGCATATCGCATGGGATCCACAAAAGGAAAGGAGCGAATGAGATTAACGAGAACGATTGAACTCAAAAAAGCATTTTGCGGTGAAATCTTGAGCGCGCATATTAATGTGCTCAGAATCCCACCTAAAGCCACATTTTCTGGCTCCAAACTTGATCTGTGCCGCCTTAATTGCTGGTCTTTTTTTGTAAATTTCAATTATTGATTTTTTTGGTCTGTAATAAAGAAGAAGGAAAAAACGCTTGGCATTCGCTATTAAAATGTCCCGTTAAGTTTTGAATAAATACGTTAACTTACCAATAAATATTCACCATCAAACTGTGATAGCAATAGAATTCTTTTGTAAGACCCTTGATCTTTACTTATTAGGTATCAGGAGTTGGCGTTTGTAAGTTTAGAAATGCCTTCATGTGAGGGAGCTTTCTTCCGTGCGAGCATTTTGTTGTAACAACTATCGAATTGTTAGTTGTACGATCACATATTTCAGAGAATCTAAAATCTTACCAAACGATGTGTTTCGCGAAAGGATCGCGTACTTGCACTCAAACTCCGGCACCCTCAGCCGTACTGCAGTGCCAGCGCAGTAATCCCTGAATTCCCTACCTACCCGAATAACGTTCGCTCTGTCTATACAAACAAATGCCGCCACTTTGCGTTCCCGAAGAGGAGAGTGCGACTTGCTAATTCATTGCAATCCACGGTGGAAGCCTAGCACCGTTTCGAGTCGTATATAAATCTTTCACGTAAGAATGATATCGGCGCTGCAACGTTAAGCAAGCCTTTTTAGTCGCCCAGAATCCAGAGCAAATAGCATGCAGTTTTGGAAACAAACGAACGTTCTAGGCCGAAGGTCGGTCGCTGGCCTCAGTTTAGACATCTTAGTGATTCCTGTCGTTTCCTGGAGGAAAGTGGACGCGCAGGGAATATTGATCTAGACGCGGTGGTACTAACAAATCTCTACCCAATAGAAAAATTGATCAAACCACGAATGGGTGCTCTTCAGCTGTATAGTATCAGATGTGTACCAACTCTATCTTATATTTGCATGCAGTTCAAGACGCAGTTCAGCACACAGTTATTGTTCGCAGTTCTGGGCACCACAACGGTGTTGTATAAAGTACTAAAAATATGTCAGCCCCGTATACAAAAAGAAATTGCATATTTTTTATACACAGGATCGACAATTGTGTTTGGAAAAAAGGATCACTGGTTGTGCTTCGAGACACACTGCTAAAAGGCTCCACGTTGAAATAGTAAAATGTCTGCAGGGCTTGCACGAACTTATGCAAACGTGTGTGTATTAACCTGATCATGTTTAGCGTGGTATATATTTAAGATCTGACGGAGAGACGATTTTAAATTCTGGTTAACTCTGTCGCATAGTTTACACGCCCAACGTCAACATGGGACGATAGAGCGCATGTTTCAATGTTCGCGTCCAGATGCACGTTGTATTCGTGAATACCGCAGCCGCTGACAGCTTCAGAAACGAAGGTCGTGGCGAGATCCCGAGCACATAATTATCTCTCAGCAGCCAATCAGATAGCAGCATCAGCCAATGAGAACAGCGAACAACCAATCGCGAAGCAAGAAGCCTAATCACGGTAGACCACTTCCTGCGTTTGTAAAGCTGTCAGTTACTACACAAGCTTGCACACATAATTATTCTCGAATATTTCTGAATCTATTAGTAATGTATAAGCGAAAATAGACCTCTAAGCCTTTACATCGCAAAGCATGTAAAGGTGTGAGCGACGTCGAAAGAATATTCTCAGAAAGGAACCACTCAGCCCTCAAAGTTCAAACCCTCAGACATTGCACTCGCTGTGGCAGGCACAAAGAGATCAACACCACGAGGCAGTCAAGTAAAACGAGCTGCAGCTAAACGATGGTTTTAAAGGCCACTATGAACCGCTGGAAGGCATAAACATGGGTGCTTAATCTTCGTTTGAGTTATGCTCGCAGTGGCTGTGTTTTGATGTGTAGCTAAAATCGAAAATTCGATGTTCCCATCGACGATATGTGCACTAGAGGCAATTCAATTCAATTCAATTTGCTTTATTAGCAGAAAGGCGTATACATGTTACTGAAGAAGCAGATGAACCTATAGCCAGTTGAACAGGTTTTGGGCTTTATCAAAAGAAGGCATCTGAGGCGTAGAGCGAGCAACGCTGGTTATTAAAAAAACTAGACGGAAATAATGGAAAACGAGAAATACTGAAAAATACTTTATCTTCGCGGGTTTAATATTTCGCGAATTTGCAAAGTGCGGTTGTCGAGAATATTTTGTGGGCACGAAGTTTCGCGAATCGGGGTGGTGTGTTATGCACTTGTTATCATAAGAAAACATATTCGCGGGAACCATTTTTCGCGATATTAATCAGGCCTCGAAATTCGCGAAAATAAGGTCCTCGCAAAAATTAAGTCTTTTACAGTATACATGCATAACCATAGGAGACAGTACTTCATCGTCCCTAACGAGGAGAGTCTTACCGCGCTCACGTTGTTTACAGGGATACGCCTTAAACAATTATTCGATAAATTCTGCGCTACCACGTATGTACCGACGCATGCTTCATTGTAGCCAATGATTAAACACAAGCACGGATACACGAGGGCGCGTTCCTACCTACAAAAGGTTTTTGTATCTACCACACAGAATTAACGCCCTCCAAAGTTATGCCACAGGTCCGTAGCCTTCCAAGGGCCGCCCCTCTGCTCGCTGTACACGTCCATTCTAATGCAAAAAAAAAAACAAAACATAGTGTTGATTTTTAACATTTTGTGTTTTCGTGGAAGGACATTGATACCGGAAGCTCGCGGTGCGACTTCGAAGCCTACTTTCAAGCGCGAGCTCGGAGCGGTGTCGGACCTTTAAAAACGAGTTGACGAAATTGCCCGGCCAATCAAATGGCGATAGACTGAGTGCAGCTAAAAATATCTGCTCACATCGAAAATTTCTTTTGCAGAACTCTGAGCCATGGCGTCACCCGCCGAGACATCTGGACAAGATTTTCCGCCATCACTGTACGTAAGTCGATGGTTCAGAGACGCCGCCCAAAAGAAACGATGTTCCTATACTTCGTTCCAGCTTGAGTCCAGGCGCAGCCATGGGCGTACCAACCGGGGGGCAAGGGGGGTGCTTGCTCCCCCAGTTCTTGGAAGTGTGTGGGGGGGGGGGGGGGGGGGGGCAAGGCATGTGTTCTGCCCCCTTTGAAACAGCCGCCACTGGTCAGGGCAATCACAACCGGCGGCGCCCAAGGGATTACAAGGGCACCGCGCCCCGGCCAAGGGGCGGGGGGAGGGGGGGCAGTCTGGTTTGCCCCGTCACTCAAAAACAAGTTAGGTACACCGCTGGGCGCAGCCCACGCTACAGGATAGTCGGACCAATCAAACAGTGTCAAAAGCGCAAGTCACTACTCCTTTTCTGTTTACGATTGGTTCAGCGATGATAGAACACATACAGAAACATGACAAATACCATGATAGTGAAGCTTTGACGCTGACTGATCGGTCCCGTCTGCTCTTAGCGTCTGAACTTAAGGTGAAACTAAGTTTACAGCGAGCAGCGTTCCAAAATGCGTCTTTCCCTCATCGGCACACAAGCAGCGTGCCTGCCAATCAAAGGACAACATAGAGAACGCCCAGGGAACGTGCGATGACGAGGCAGCCAATCGCGTGCCATCATTAGTTGAGGTAGGGGGTAAAAAAAGCACGTGGAGCGTTTGAGGGTAAACAAACGCACGAGGTGCGGAAGGAGCAGACGAACTTGCAGGCCGTATAGCTATATATACATGGTCGCGGCTAGAGAGCCCAGATTTAAGAAAGGGAAAAACTCAAACCGCAGAGAGAGGCGTTTGCAATTGAGTGGCCGGCGCGTCTCGCGCAGATTGGTGCCAAGCGCGCATGCGTTGCGTTCGTCGCGTGGTGAGGAGGAAAGTGGGAGGAGAGGCGGAGACGCTTGCAGACGATCACCGCGTTCGTAACCTCCTCGCAGCTCGTGTAGCAGTTGAAGCTTAGGAATTACTCTCAAATCTGGGCGCACAAGTCTTGAACTTTGAACTTTGAACTTTATTTCAGCAACATTATGCCGAGGACACCGGACAAAGAGCTAACAGAAGCTAGCTTGACTGGGTCCGGTGCCCTTGCATGTACAGGGAACACAATCATATTTAAACAATCCTAAATATTTCTTACAATATTCAAATCCAACAATTTAAAACGTTCCTATAAAATTTTAAAATCACTGACACTAGAGAAACATTTTTTTTTCTTAATTTAACAACACAAAAAAGTACGCAATGTTATCTTAGTTATACAATGAATATCGATGCGGTTCATTACAATGTTGTTAAGCAATGTAGGTAGATTATGAGCAAGAGACTGCAGTGCATAATTTGTACGGAAATGGGGAACCTTTCAGAATTCTTTACGACGAACATCGAAGACTGATTCACGCTCAGTCAGGTTTGCTAGCTGTGACAAAAAAGCAATAAACTCCAAAGTTGAAAAGGCGTAAGAAAATAGCAAACGATAGTCATAAATACAAGAAAATTTGATGATATTGTAGCTCAAATGTAATGGTTCAGCATGTGTGTCGTACGGAACATTAGCAATGAAACGAATAATTTTTTTCTGAAGAGTTATTAGTTTGTTGACGTTACTTTTGGTCGTTGTGCCCCAAACTAAATGGCAGTAGTTGATTTGTGAGCCGAACAGAGCATGATAAATTAGAGTCTTAACTTTTGTAGGCAAAAGAGAGCGACAGTGACCGATGATGCCAGCTACCTTTGCCAGTTTGTGAGTTAGAAATTCGATATGATGATCCCATTGCATAAACTCTGAAAACATTATGCCTAGCGTTTTATGATGACTTACTATTTCAATTCCCCTGTTTCCAATCTTAAGAGCATAACTAGCATCAATATGTTTATTTACAGGTCTAAAAACAATCGCTGTTGTTTCGGTAGTATTTATTTCGAGGCCATTTTTTTCTGACCATAAAAGAAACTTTTCTAAGATAACATTACCTTTAATAATCAGTTCGTCGATATTCGTTGCAGAAATAAAAATACTCAGAATCATCTGCATACATTACAAAACGTGAGTGGCAAATGTTGACGATGTCATTTATGTACACATTGAACAGAAGTGGGCCAAGTATGCTGCCCTGCGGAACACCAGACTTCAATAGTCGCAAAGATGAGATATAACCATTTATTGAGACACCTGTTTGCGATGTTGTAGATATGACTGAATGAGTGCCAAAGACGTGCCCCGTACACCATAACAGGAAAGTTTATCAAGAAGCGTTGCATGGTTAAGAGTCGAAAAGCTTTGCTAAAGTCAATAAAAAGTCCCAGTGTCAGCTGTCGTTGCTTTATATTTTTTAATATTAATTCCTCTGCAGTTAACAAGGCGCATTCCGAGACTTTCCTTTACGGAAGCCAAACTGGAGGTCAGTCAGCACTGAATGTTAATCAAAAAGTTATCTAAACGACGCAAAATAATTTTTTCTAGCCCTTTGGAAAATATGCCTAAAACAGATATTGGCCTATATTTTTTAATTACATTGTTATCACCTCCCTTATGCAAAACAGAAACTTTCGCGAGTTTCATGTTATTTTGGAAATTGCCAGTTGACAAGGCCAAGTTAAATATATATTCTAACATTGGGGCAATTATATCAATCACAAATTTGACGGGCTTTATTTGTATGTCATCAATGTCATGAATTCTGCTATTATTAAGTCTCATAAATACATTAAACACTTCTGACTCGTCAGTAGGGGCCAGGAAAACAGATTCGTCTACTCGACTCGAGATAGACGAGGAAGCACACGCATTGTGAGCGCGGGT
>JAZHYW010037794.1:50000-131805 GCA_037355805.1 Ixodes ricinus | reverse complement strand
TTTAATTAAACACAAATGTTTGGTTTATATGATGAACCAGCAGCCCCTGTTTTGCATAAATGTAATCGACAGGGTGAGAATAATCGCTGGTATGAGTTGGTGAAGAGAACGCTCGCGGTGTATAAAATACTCGTTCAATTTACATGCACCTCCTGCACCGGTGCAGAAAAGTGCAGGGCGGTGTACCTCGTGTAAGCGATTTGGCGAGATACAAGACGAGCGACGGCGACGAGGACTCGCTGTACCTCAGTCAGCCTCACGACGAGACACACCTTATGAAAGCGATTGGTGCAAGCGAGAAAGACGATGAGCGACGTTTTCCAGAAAACCAAAAACCAAGCGAAGCAAGCAGCGACAGTGAGAAATCTTCGTCGCTCGTCGCCGGCACTCGTAGCTTGTTGCCGTCGCTCGTATCGTTGATCGCTCTATATCTAACACGCCATTCCGTAAAGGCGCTCTAAGTGCTTGCCATTGCATTGGGACCATTCTCGCATCCGACCACTACCGGTTTTTTTTTTTTGCCGCCAGAGGTAGAAGTCAACTTTGTACATCGTTTTTAATCTTGGCTCCTCGTTCATCAAGCTCGATTTACATTTTCGGTAAATGAAAAAACGTGATTAAGCAAAATTATTCTAGCTCAAATTGTCAAGAAGACTTGGTACACGTGTTTACACTAAAGCGCACCTAACATAATTTAAAAGGAAAACGAAAACGGGACGATATTTGCTTACCGCTACACGGAAGGACACGACGCCTTCGGATCCTACGCCTAACGGCCGAACCTCGAAGTCGTCGGCGGTTCCGCGATCGGACGAGGCAGAGCCGGCCGCGCTGTGCAGACCCAGGCTGACCACGCCTGGTTGAATTATGATAGGCGCTGTCGACTTGAGAACCAGAGTCGCATTAGAAACGGGACCGCCAAACAATTCTCCCGTAAAACGTAGAACGAGCCGGCGACTCTCTATTCCGCTACGTTTTCGCCATCTCGGCGACGACGGGGAGCGTGGAAGCCTGGAAGTTAGAAAAGCCGCGGCAGCGGTAGCCACTGGGCGGAAGCTTTACGTTTCGGTTTCGCTTTCTCGACGCCGGCTACGGTTGCGGGTGGTGGGTTTGCTACTGGTTGCGACGACAAGAGGAGCCACGAAAGAGACGCCGAGTTGGCCGAGTCCGAGTCACGGCCCACGATGCGAACAACGGGCCGTTTCTCCGCTGTCGACCAGTGATGCGGTATCCTCGGCTTGGAGTCACGATTGGTTTGTGGCTGTGCACGTTGGCTTTGCTATGTGGTACAGCTGGTGCGGCTGTCGAATACTTGGGGTGCACATTTTTTGAGAAAGTCACCCCAAGACGTCGCCGTGAATAGTTGACCGAGGAATTTGTGTAAACTCAATGTCGGTCTATGTTCTGTTTCGACATCTATGGTATATGTTACGATACAGGTGGTAAATGATGGACGTTTGGTTGGAAGATGTCGGTCGCCTTTCTATTCGTATGATTTGGTGATACCAATGGTCCCGTGGCAAAGTGTTTTGTTGGAGAGATGGCGGTCGCCTAAGTGAGCGGACGCAAAATACTTGCAGCCAACCCGAATCCTATTGGCAAGCAAACTGACTGCCAGTATAGACAGACGCCCAGCCGAAGCGGTGCCGGTATCCCCAGTTATGCAAATAACCATACCAAACTAGCAGCTTGCGTAATCAAAAGAAATTAAAGTTGGTGTCATACCAGAAGTGCACAAGCAGCAGGTATGTTTCTTGTGCGTTTTATTTAATAAAGATGTCCTTACGTACAAAGGGCCGTAAGGACTTGCCTAAACCTTTTGGGCACCCTGACGGCTCCCAAGCCCGGTTGCCCGACTACAGGGCACTAGGCGGGAAATTTTCCCGCGTGGTGGCAACGTTACGCCGGCCACGCTCACATTGCGTGCGACGGCTTGGTAAGGCGGATCAGAGGCGGCGCACAGAAAGAAGCTGTCTGGACTCAGGCGCCTCCGGTAACAATGTTAATCGTCCTGTCCATGTCCAATTAAATGTGGTTTGTTGTTGATGAAACCATTGGCTAAATGTTATTCTTTTGAGTCGGGTATGCAGCAAGGCAAACCGAGCACAATGGCACACAAGCGTGGTATGCTACCCAATCGCAGTAATTTCACGGAGCTTGATTTCTTCTGTCGGTAAGCCTTTATCCAACTCCCCGTGTTTCCTACCGTCATTCCGTGTCTCCGTCACGTCCGCGTCTATCGTGCATTGGCGTGTTTTTGTCTGCTTGTTTAGTTACCGCGGTAATCGGTTTGTTCGCTTTTGGGCTCTGGTGGGCGTTTCCTTTTCTTTGCGCTTGCGTTGCGCTTCTGTTGGGAATTGGGGGGGGGGGCGTTCCTTTTTTTTGCTTGCAGGAATGCTCACACGGCAGCAGGAAGCCGCGAGGGCCGAAGTGGCACAAATGAGTCTGCTCACATAGATGACGGAGATGTCCGACTCCGTCATGCAGTGCCTAGTCCAAACGCCTGGCCAGCAGGAAACCCCACTGCGAGAGCCCCGACCACACTTGACTGTTCCTGTCTACAGGGATTACGACGACGTCAAGTCCGTGGCAGATTTCCTGGGAGAGCTGAAGACGGACCACCTTGCCTCCGGTGCCTCGGAAGCCTTCATCGTGGACCGGAACCTCTCGCTGGCGTTGCAAGCCAGCGCCAGGTGCTCTTTGGGGTCGCAGGCCCCTTCACCATCCTGGCGGACTTCCAGACAAGGCTTCGAGAAGAGTTCCCGCCTGCGGGCTACAGCAACGCAGATTATCTGAGAGCTGGAGGCAAGGACGCAGCACCCGACGAAAGGCTGGTCCAGTACATTCTGGTCATGCAAGAGCTGTTCAAGTGGGTGGATCCTTAGTCACCGGAGTCGGAAAGAGTAGCTCGGGTCAGAAGACAGTGCCACCCGAGGTACCACATCCACCTCCTCAACCGCACCTTTGAGGCCCTTGAAGAGCTATCACGGGGCGCCCACCTCATCGAGGAAGCTCTTCATGCCGAGCAGAACTACGTGCCGCCGCCACCAGCCAAGTGCGCGCTTGAACCGGTATGCGCATGGCGGGGCCCCGAGGACTCCACGCAAGTGGACTGTCCGAACGAGACCTCCTTTCCGACCAGGTCAACCAGGAGAGTTGGCATGGCATTCTTGGTGATCTCCTCGTTCGGGATAAGCGCATGTTCTGAGTAACTCTCCTCTAGATGTCTCCGGTGGTCACAGCGGGGCCCCTGAGGGTCTTGGGCCCCGCTGTGGCTCTCAACTGTCGTGGGCTGTCGCGCCACGACAGGTGGGAGGTCGTGTGCCGTGCCCTATCGTAAGCTAGAGGCCCAACGTGGATCACCACCAAAGCGAACCATCTTTATCAGTCCGCTCCTGCAAGTGCTGATGAAAACTGGCACGGTGTGGTCGGAAACCCGCAGGCAAGCAGCATTGACCCCCGCCGCAACGGAACAAGTCCTCCTCACAACAGCCATTCGCAAGCCTGGTGGAGGCCCTCCCATAGCTGCTCTTTAACCGATCACTGGAGGCGGTCCGTAGGCCACCTGGTGCGGGTGCCCTAAGCAGGCAACTGTCGTCGAACTGCTGCTACGAGTGCGAGCAGCCCGGTCATCACCGAAAGCAGTGTCCAAGGTTTCTGGACACTACAAACAAGAGGTGGCACAAGACGGTGGCAGAGAGCCGGAACCAGAACAACAAGGAAAACCTCTATGGCCGGCGACGCTGAAACCAGACAGCCATTCGCCGACGGCTGTTGCAGTCCCTGGGAGCAGTGAGGCCACGGCAGAGATACCATCGTAATGTCGAATCCAGCCCGAGCCTAACATCATTGAACGACGCATGTCAATTTCACTGCTCGATTTTCCCATTGCCGCACTTTTTTATTTTGAAGTCGCTATCTCGCTTATAGCGGATTTCGTTTTCGAACTCTGCAAAGCAAAAAAGAAAAAAAGATAAGCCTCCGGGAGTGCGAAACCCGTTTGCAGCTAGCATCTGGTACAGCGATAACAGCTGGAGGAGCCGTGAGTCTGCAGATTCGGTTGAATGGAAAGGAGCGGCGTCAGCGATTTCTCGATCTGCCGGACTCGTGGTACCTGTGATTTTGGTCCGAGATTTCATTACAGGCAAAGAGTATGACACTCGACTTTTCTTTTGGCGAATACTGGCTGGGACAACAACCAGAGCTGACTGTTTACCAGACGGGAGGTTCGCATCCGTAACCTGCCCACTGCAGCCCACTTCACCGTCGTGCAGGACGTCTTGCCTGCCGGCGTTCGCTAATCGTTGCGAAAGTGCCCCGCAAGCAGCTAGCAGAAGCACGAGCTGCAAGCTGTCTTGCAGTTTTTCTCACCGATGTTCAGAGAAACACCTGGAAAGACGGACATCCTGCTTCACCACAATGAAACCGGTGACGCGCCGCCTCGAAGGTGCACCTCTCGACCAATCAGCGTCCACAAACGGCACTCCTAGATTCGGCACTCAAGCAAATGATCGACTCCGGTTCAGTACGTGAGCTGAAGAGCCCTTGGGCATTCCCCTGTTGTCGCTCAGGCTTGTGTTCTGTACGATGACAGCTACCCTTTCCCCAGCATTTTCTCCATGATGTACGCGCTCGGTAACGCCACCGTGCTTACAACGCTAGATTGCAGTCACGGGCTTCTTCAGATCGAGATTCACCGATCAGACGTTCCAAAAACTGCTTTCATCTGCCACAAAGGTTTGTTTCAGCTCACCCGATTGCCTTTTGGCTTGTCTAACTCTCCCCCACTTCTCAACACCTGATGGATGTTGTTCTTGGAAACTCCAAGTACGAATTTGCCACGGCATACATGGATGACGTGGTTGTTTTCTAGAGAACTATTGAGGACTATGTCGAACACATTCGCATCGTACTTGAGCGACTGCGTGATGCTGAGCTCATAATTCATCCCGGAAAAGTTCAGTTTGCCGCGGCCAAAATTAACTTCCTTGAATTCGTAGTGGATAACGGCACGCTCCACCCAAACGAATATAAGTTGCGCCCGCTAACGGAATACCCAAGCTCACATGACACGAAGACCCTACAAAGATACCTCGGAATCATTGCGTTCTACCGGGATTTCATTCCATACTTTTCCGAGATGTCCCAACCGCTATATCACCTTCTAAAAAAGGCGTCAAGTGGTATTGGGCGGAACAACAACAATGCACATCCGCAGCCCTTTCAAATGCCGTGACTGAAAACGCTTGTTTACAGCTCCCAGACTTGAACAAACCGTTCGTTCTGCAGAGAGATGCAAGGGACTGTGGCCTGGGTGCTGTCCCGCTTCAGGAGTATGGACGTTGTGCTTCGGCCAGTTGCTTTCACGAGCCACACGCTAACTCCAGCTGAGCGTAACTACAGTGATGCAGAACTTGAATGTCTCGATTCAACATGTACCTGGATGGCGCAACGTTCCAGATTCAATCTGCTCACTTAGCGCTCTCATGGCTAAGGGGACTTAAGAATCTGAAAGGACGTCTTGTTGGTTGGGCGCTTCCGCTACAACAGTACGACTACTCCATCGTGTACCGCCCGTGGTCAATCAACAAAGTTGCTCATGCGCTTTCTCGTGCTCCACATCCCGAGGAACACTCCCAGGATACCCATGGCTTGGTGACCATCGCGGCCACGGCACGAGGATCCCCCAGATTCACGTTGGTGTACATTGGTGAGCCGCGAGGAGCTTCGCAAGGCGCAGCTGGATGACGGACTCTGCCTTACGTTTGAGACAATAGGGGCTTTCAGCAAACCGTTGCCGTATTCCGTGTTCCGCTCAACTGGAGCCTTCGAAATATGCTTAAAAACGCACGTTCCGCGACCACGGTGTCACCCAGGCGCGCCCTTAAAAGCATGCTTCAAAGGCTCCGGTAGTGCTGTACGCGGAACGCGGTAACGCTTTACTAAAAATCCCTAATTATACGGTCTTAACAAACCGGAGTGTTTCGGCTGGGGCGTGGCAAATTCACTTTGCGTGGTTCAGCGCATATGGTTACAAAACTTAACTTTCACCCTCCAAAAAAAAAAGGAAAAAAAGATGATGTTATTTAAATTGTATTTAGATAGGTTTTCCACGTTTGGTTGGTTGAAAAAGAATAGAGGTGGGACAACATGCAAGGCGCTATGGCCACCGATAGCTTATGAAACGCTGCCAACGTGTGTCCGCTTGGCTGGCAGCAAGACGTCCAGTCGACCGCCCAAGTGACAAGGAGTTCGACTCCCACTTGATGAGCGACGACCGCCTCCTGCTGCGCTACATCCCCAGGCCGACAAAAATCAGGATGGCTTGGCGTTCAGGACCATGATTCCCCGCAAGCTACGTAAGGTTTTTATCCGATACATGCATGACTCTGATTTGGCAGGACACGGCAGTGGGAGCAAAACTTACGAAAAGTTATCCCAAATTGCTACCTGGCCAGGCATGAAGCAAGATGTGCTCCGATACGCTCGTAGCTGCTCAGTGCGCCAGAAGGCGAAACCACGTGGTGGTCAGCCCCCGGTTTCATGCAACCAATCGTGAGTAAGAGCCCTTGGCAGATTTGTTGCTGTGACGTCATGGGCCCCTTGACCCACGTAGTACCCGCGGCAGTCAGTACTTGTTCGTGGTAACCGACCACCTCACGAAGTGAATTGATTATTTCCTTTGTGGAAGCTAGATTCACGAAAAATCTGGGAGTGCCTACTTGAAACATTCGATAGTTTTGGCGCTTCCTGCGCAACTTGTAAGCGATAATGCCTTCATCTAACGAGTAAGGTGTTCGTAAACGCGCGCGCTGCGCTGGGAATTAAGCACAACAGAACTTCCCCATACCACCCGGAAGAAAATATCACGGAAAGGGTAAATCGGAACCTTAAGATAATGTTTGTGGCCCACATCCAGCGCCACATTGACTGGGACGCGAAACTGCCCGAGCTGGCATTCCCAACCCGTACGACAACTAATCGGACAACAGGTCTCCCTCCTGCCCAATTAAATTTCGGTAAAGGGGTATCCACACGAAGGAGAAATCCTCCACTTTCCTTCAAGGAGCGCGCATCACGTGAGACATACGTCATCCTTTTTGACGCCTCGCGGCTGCCGTTCTCCTCCGTGGCGGAGGCGCGGAGGCTTCGTTCTGATAGCACGAAAGCTCCGCAGGTGCACGCGCGCGAGAGCCGGGGTCGGAGTTTCCGGAATAGTTAACGTCACGACATCCGGCCCGAGGAGTCTCTTCGTGTGGATGACCCCTAACGGGGTATCCACACGAAGGAGAACTCCGCGGACGGATGTCGTGACGTCAGCAACCCGGGAAACTCCGTCCTCGGCTCCACCACGCGCCTGCGGAGCTTTCGATGCTAACAGCTACGAAGCCTCCGCGCCTCCGCCACGGGAGGAGAACGGCGCCGCGAGACGTCAAAAAGGGATGACAGTATATCTCACGTGATGCGGCGCTCCGCGGAGGAAAGTGTGCGGATTTCTCCTTCGTGTGGATACCCCATTAAGGAGTCTCGCGTTCCAGCTTTTTAACAGTCTCCTTTCTACAGAGTCTGAGGAGAACGCTTTGCCCCTACGTGAAGTTTGCAGAGGACCTGCGAAAGCGCTTCTCCGATAACCTTCGAGAGGCCCGAGAAAATCTCGACGTCGCCCGAGTGCAGCAGGTAGAACAGTACAATAAGGGGTGACGTGACTTGCAGTTCAAGGTGGGAAATTCTGTGCTTCGGAGTACTCACTCACTGAGTGACGCCGCTCGAGTCTTCGCAGTCTTCCTCGCCAGAAGGTGAGAAGGTCCGTTTCGCGTGCGTGAGAAGTGCTCACCACTCACTTACAAACTAGTTCAATGTGAGTCTAGTGCGTAAACCGGACCTGTTCATGTTGCCGACCTTGAACGATTTTTTTAATAGCAGAAGGTGAAGATTTCTTGCAGAACCCGAACGACACACATGGCAGTCCCGTTCCGGAAAACCCTTGTCTCCACCAAGGCGGCGGTATAACCTGCGACGTCGGTGACACCAAAAAGAGAGGAACTTTTTGTTTTGTCTAATTGGCTTCGCCTTTTTCGCATTCTGGGGGTAGTTTTCTACTTCAACGGATCTCCCCTCTTTTCAGGAGAGGGGCAGAAGATTGTGTGCCCACCTCAGATCCGTTATTTCGAACTTTCTGGAAGAGTGCGAAAATAACGTCAGGCTCAACCCTCAACTAAGCCCCTACGTTGTCTGCTTCCTTGTTTTTCCACGAAGATGGCTCGTGGACAACAACGCCACCGCACTCCGCCATCGAAATGACATGGCGGCTCGCGGGACCTATTTTTCGCGAATCGTAGGCGATTCGCAAAATTCGAGAACATTAGGTCCTCGCGAATATTTAGTCGTTTACAGTATGTGAATTCCCCGAAAGTTATAACACCCGGTTTGTTCCACACAACACATATTACCGGGCATTACGTTTAGTGCTTTTCTCGTGCAAGTGTTAGTGCGCCAGGTAAACACAGAACTAGGATAGCAGATGTAAGAAATAAACTATATCGATCATCATTTTCTGTTGTCTCGCCATTCTCTTACGCTTTTTAAATGATCCGTGAGCCGACAATGCGATGCTGATCGCTGGAGTCCAGAAACGTGTAGGACGAGGCCGGCTGTACTCTGTTCCTCGCTAAGTCTAGTATTGTCCTTACTGCCGAAGAGCCGTAAGGACGTGCCTAAACTTAGCGAGCAGTAGGAGTAGTTTCAACGGCGGCTCTCACTAAGATCAATGGGTGCAATGCAAGCAAGCGCAGAAATTAGTTTCATGCCGAGATTCACTACTTCGTCAACGGGCAATCGACACCAAAGACCACGCCATTCCTTTCCATGGGCAAATTGGTCTCATAATTAAACTGAGCAGCAATTTTTATAAGTAGCCTATTATATATAGCAAGTGTGTCATCTGCTCTTCGTGCATGGTTTGGTGTTCGAATATGAAACGCGCCCGAACTCATTCGAACGCCAGACCAGCAACGCCAGACGCTGTTCAAAATTAAGATGGCGACCCTGCTCACTCCAATTGGTGACTCACGGTGGACATAGCCAAAGACATCTAACCTTTGTGTTTGCACACTCTTTCCAATCAGAGCCCTCCGCACTCTGACTTCACGGCACGCACTCATGACCTCCTTTCCCTCACTTTTTTTATGCATACTTACTTGTTCCCACGAAGCCTTTCAATTCACGTTAAAATGTTTATGTTAGCGAGTTAGCCGCCGGGGGAAATACCTACATTCAACTCCAATCCTGCCCATGTATTGGCTAGTGCAGGTCAATGCTTCTTGTTTTTTTTTTCTTCTTTACTGTTTGTGCAAGCCTTTTCAATCTCACGGGCAAAAACTCACTATGACGCACCATCGTAAATTATAAATTGATTCTCTTGCACTTGTACTTTCGCAAGGCCGATGAAGCCAAAAACGATATTTTGAAACTTTTGCCGCCAAAACTGACATAAACATTGTCGGCCTCCAGGACGGCGTTTGTGACATCATCATCTTGGATTTGTTTTACGTCATAGGGAGGGGCGCTTTTATAAGTCGTAATCAGTCAGACCTGCGTTGGTTTCTCAGCCACAGCCTAGTTACAGAAGAAAAACTGTCAAGTGTAAAATAACTCTTGTATCAACATAGAACGTCCGAAAAGTTTAACCAAATTGAGGAAACACCTTGCTCGGGAATGTTATTTTTTTTTCAGTCCAATGAAAATGATTCGGAGGTGTCAGCGTCCAGTAGGATCAACGAGGCCATTCTAGCCGTTGGTGAGCGCTCCGTAAAAAGTAAGGCTCAGGGGAAGCGACAATGCTACACGAAGACAAAATTATCCAGGCTTCAGCGACAATCCCAAAAAAATGTTGTGCCAATCTCTTGATATTGACCAGCCATCTACTTCGCAGGGATACACAGAGAAATATCTTGTGTTGTTTGATTATGTACAGTTAATGAGCAATTGAAAAAAAAAAACTCGCAGAGGAAGAAAAGCACGTCGTTCTTGATCTCACTGGACAAAAATAATGTTGATTTCTTGGGCGTCCGTGCGGCGGCCATAAAAATCGAGAAACAGCTATGGAGCACTATACACTCCACATAACAAGAGGTCGCCTTTTGAGCGAAGACTTGAAGTATTCTCTCAGGAACACGTTCTTCGACAGCCCAGTCTACTACTGCCTTCCTGGTAAAAAAAAGAAACGTTCTCTGTGCGGCCGTCAGAGTTGGCTACTTTTTATAAACCTAAAAGAACGCGCGTTGTTTATCAAAAACCCTCAGATACTTTTGATTAGACCAAGGATGAAAGAAAGGCTCAAACCTTAACTGCGGATTTTCAATTTCTACCAGTATGCGCCCTGCAAACATTGTTTTAGCCAGGGCGATGTGAGACCCACACTGTTTGCGTAAGAATGCACTACCAAAACGTGAAGCTGATGCTACATGCTAGTGAAATCAAGGCGACCCCTGAAGAAAGATTGGCGGCCGCAGTCTCTCAGGTTGATAAAAAAACTGTACGTATGGCATCTGTGACGTGTGCTCCGGTACTGAATACGTTGCTACTATGCTCCAGAAAAGTGCTGCCCTTGGTACCAATCAGACCTGTGTTGTTCAAGTTCACCATCATTAAATGATGGGCGTGCGTTGCAAGCTTGAAAGAATTGTGCTCACAACAAAGGTATTCGCTTGGGCACGTTGAACAAAATCAAGGGTCACGATTTCATACGCAAGCAACAGCCTCGCTGCTTGCCCGAACCGAAAGCAAAGCTAGAGGAAGTTAGTCAATCGTGCCTATAGATTTTTCCGTGAATTACAATTTCTCGCTACAAGATGCCCCGCTGTATAATTACAAATTCAACGCAATGGCTATACTCCACCCTGTTTTTGTGTATTTAAATCTGCCGAAAAACCGAAGAATTATTTGTAAGATATTTTGGAGTCATATCAGACTCCCTGAAACATGATGCTGTAGCAGTGTATGCATTATAGAGTGAGCTGGTGAAACATATAAAGAATGACCTGCCACTTCTAATAATGTTGTGTTTTTTTGCATTTTCGACAGAACTGCTTTTACAGCCCACAAAGGAATTAAAAAACTTTTGTTTTCACAATAAACACCTTGAAATTTTGGGTGATTTAAATTGTTCACAACTTCACATGGGAAAAGTTCCTGCGATGGCTTTCAGGAACCGTCTAACATTTGACAGCAAGAGCCATCATTCAAAGCCCGTACCAACACGAAATAAGCACCCCACTAGAGCTCTTCACAGGCGCGCAAAAAACATCAACGGTGGAAACATCCTATGGGCACCAAATGTCATTGTGCAGAAAAAGCGAGCCCCACCAGCGTCAAGATCCCAGACAGCAGTCGACATAAGGGTACTTGAGGGTTTCGCCAGTTCAAGTCACTTCAAATTCAGCGGTTCATGTTTCAATAACGTTGTACTCGATGACTGAAAAATGTTAAAGAGTCATAGAGGTGTGAGAACTAAAATGTTTACTCCAACAATGAGCCTCCCAGAAAACGTTTATCACAAACAAAATTACAAGAAGTAACTCGCAAGGCGCGACCCACTGCCTGGAAAATGCTTGTTTTATTAATATATGTTTTCTTTTATATTACTTTTGCAGGCAAGTTTTTACTGAGCGAAACTAAGGCACATATACCATATGAGACACCTCAGCTTGTACAGCGTACCCTTCCACTACGTGCTGTGCAGAAAACTAGCTGCATGGAACCCTTTCGTGCGATGTCGCGAATACTCAACTTGAAACATTTTCTTTGAAAAACAATGTTACTTTTCAAAACTTTCAAAAACCACAAGCAATTAAGGCGTATTAATGTTTGAGTGGTCTGTTATAATTTTTGTTGAACCATTTCATGGCGAAATTTGCATCTGAATGGCAGTCAAAACGCTGTTTTCCTTTACGCTGAATAATACCAGAGCAACCTGCTCTTCTAAAGGTATGAAGATATTGTATGCATTAAAATATGCCTGCAATACAAGATAAAAACGTTCTTAGTGCGTTTACAACAAAAAAGTAAATTTAAGCAAAACATTATGGGAAATGACGTAATTTTAGTTTTTCGTTTTTTGTCGAATTAAAGCGGTACAATAACACATTCAATAATTTGATTCTGGACTGATATTTTTACGCACGAAAGCAAGTAAACTCAAATAAAATGTGGCTTAGTTTACTACTCTTTCCCATTTTTAACTTTTATATACTTGCACCCTCTCTCGCGCTTTTGTGAGGAACTTCGAACGATTTGAACGAAAGGGTGGAAAACATTTTACCAGAAATCTTTGCTGATATGATTACTAAGCTTGGTGTGAACCCATTTGCATGTTTGCGGAAACATCGACGAGGGTCGAGCGTCACGCCTGGGGCGTTTGACATGGAATGACCCAGCTCCATTTAAAAGGGAGGAAAATGTATACTAAAAGGTTAAAGTAATTTTAGTACTTCAAGGAAGAATCAAATTAGTGTTGTGATAACTTAACAGCAAATGTAATCGAATTATATCAAAACGAGACAAAAATAGGTCGCTTACAAGTGATTTTATTACATGTAATGAGTACCGTAAAAGCCTTCGCCGGAGTTGCACAATGAGCGAAGAATTTAGAGTATTTCCAAATGCTAAATCGGAGTTCGAGTGGTATGTGGGCCAAGTTGGCAACCCGAGTGGCGACGTGATCCAATTTCTGATCGTCTGAAAACGTCTCCGCCTCGTCGCCCGCTCTCATACCCTTCACGTGAACAGGTAACGAATGCGCACTAGCAGCGAATTTGCGCAAGAATCTACCGCCAAGGAATTGCAAATGATCTTTATAGTTTGAGGAATTCGCTCTGTCAAAATGCGACCCCACGCTTGGCTTAGTGTGATTGTGAACCAACAGATGACGATGGGATCGCCTTCAATACCTGTACGTCGATGCAAGAAATCGTGTGTGGTGGCGCTTCGATACAATGTGGTATTTTTCTATATCCTGCAAAGTGACATCCCTGGTCCTTCGCTTTTTCTTGTTTGTTTTCTGTGCGAGCTTTATGCGGAACGCGCCCGGCTGCGGCAGTTCTCGTGCTGGAGGCCAGTTGCTTACACTCGAGCTCACGTCTCCAGCAACTGTGGTCACAACAAAACGCGCAAGCCATCCTGACCTAGTGTCCAGGCACATACACAATAAAACAACCGATTCTGTCAAAAATATAAAATTGCTTGCGCGCAATTTTTCAGAGGCCAACTCCAGATATTTCAATGTGATCAAATTTTTGATGGGCCGGCCCTTTTGTCAGGCTTGTGTTTGGCTCTTTATAGATTTCAAGGAAAACCTGGTGAAGTTATAGGTGTTGGTATCCAACATTTTGACTTGAGAAATTAAATACATAAAAAATAAACTTATTGTCAGTTATTTCCTTTATGCATATTTTGACCAAAAGTGAGACTGGAAAACACAAAAATTTACACTCAGGTGTAGGTACTGAGTTTGGTAAACTCAAAGTTGAACTGGTGCGTGAGTGTTACGCTTAATAAAGTAATGTCAAGGTTAAATATTCTCTCACTGAATTAAATGCTAAGGATTAATTTTTATACGAGTTGAGTTAGGAATGAGGTGACTGGCCAGGAAATCATTTTGCATTTGTGAATAGCTTTTGCACAGAGTTTAGGCAATGTAGCAGTCTAAATTTGGTGATATTAAGGCAGTGGTGGGCAAAAATAAGAACATGCAAAGGGTGGAGTGTGACACTGTGTAACATATGGTGTAAGCACGCACATCGCACGCTGAATACGGCTGAAACAGCTTATCAAAAATATAGCACAGGCTAGGTTGTTTAGGGTTGAGCATGATGGGAAATCTGATACAAGGATGAAACAAAAAAGAACAAGCAATGTCTCAACGTCTCAACGTCTGCCTTTCCCCTTTCTTTTCGTACCCTACTCTTAGGTTTACCACCAAATTCAACTGGAACAGGGATACATTTTAAACTAGCTTTGACCCTATCGAAAGTTAAGTGTGCATCGAAAGCTAGAGCTTGTACACATATACTGCTGAAGTCATAATGTTTAAATGCTCATAGTTCTTTGTTTCCTTCAGATATAACATAAGCTCTGTCATGATTGTTTAAAACGTAAATATGGAGATATTCTCACTCTGGGTTTATAGAAAAACTTCACCTGCTGACAGTTACCGATCATCTTGGCGCCGATTAGGGGTATCTGCATGCCAAGTGTCACGTTCTGACAGCGAGTTTTTTCCACGTGATTTCATATAAACGCAGTTCTTCTTGACAACAAACATTGTTTACACACGCAAGCACCCGCATGTGAAGTTTAGAATAATTCGTTTTGATTGTGACACACGTGGCAAATAGCATTGGAGCTTTGCAATCCACGATACAGATTCCTCCTGGATACCTTAACCTCTAGTGCATGTCACACACAACAGAGCACGCTTTGAATTACACTGGTAAACGAAAACTGTAATGAAAAACAAGTGTTTTATCACGTGAAAACTGAGGGCATTGCGGGGCATTGCACATATGCAGACGGTAAGCTTTGTTTCACCAAATGATTTACCAGTGAAGCATTTGGTTTCACTCTGCAAGCGAAGCGGAACCTACAAGCGCTGGCAAGCCGCCCTGAACTTCTATAGCTTTTTGTACGTTCAAACCTAAATCGATTTATGTGTGAAGTGCCATTGCATTTAAAAGGTAAGTGTAATAAATTCTAATAGTTCCTGTTTTTTAATTATGTGCGTATGTTTTTTTATCTTTTGCGTTCGTGTGCCACTTTAGTCATATAATATGTTTCCAGAAGTATGACACTTTCATTTTATAAAAGCCGCATATTAAAAGGTGTAGACAAAAAAGGAGGATAAAAACGCGAACACAGCAGCACACCTTAAAAATGCAATGTAACGGCACATTAAAGATTAATTGGTACTTTTTTTAGACAGAAGAGTTTCGTACGGCGACATTATAACCCCTTTGTAGATGATAAATTTATCCAGTGCAGTACAACTGTTAGCTCGGGGTCTTTAACGTGCATCGCGCAGTGCTGATAAACGATCTCACGCTGGTAACGACGCAGATGGGCGATTGAACTCCAGCGAGCCTGCAGGCTCTGCAGCGTGAGCTCCGTGCTTCGAATTGAGCTCGCGCTCGCACATTTCTTCACGTGCTCTCATCTGCGCTGCGCGAACACACTCAGCCAACGGTACCCACGGCACTTGTTTAATGTAGTGGGGTAAAGGATCGTTCGCCTATGATCTCTTCATGTAAGCTTTGCTTTGGGTGATGACATCTAGCAATTTTGTCACGAATGTATACTTTTCTCTTTTGTGCTCAAGCGCTTGAAAGAGCGTGCGTCTGCACGCACTCGAGGCGCTAACTGTGCTACGGCGACATTTTGATCTCCGCGATTCCTTTGTATTTTTTCTGAGAGCGCGTGACGTCGGTATCAAGACAACAAACAATGACATCACTTTAAACAGGAGATTGGTGAGCTCTATTTACGGCTCACGGTACTTGACGACCGCCCCTTGTCGCAAAAGAAGATGCTAAGACCTTGTCCTAAGCCTGTTCTACAAAGAAGGGCTTTGTTCGTCTTGCGAGATTTCATCTTGGAAACTAAAATAGCGGACAGTTAGTGAGAGATATATATGGCTTCAACAAAAACAACAGAAACGCAGCAACAAAATGGAAACCTCATCATGTGATAAATTTAGAATTACACACATCTTTCAAATCTGAAATTCTGTATAATAGACGTATATACATTGGTTGTGTATTATCGTGCCAAAATAAGATTTTAATGTAAAAATTGATTGAACAATCGATTGTGAATACCACCCACTTAAGTGTACATTGTACTGTACACCACGTACGTTTGAGTGTAGGACTTATATGATAAATATCATGACAAATCATTGCACCCTGATGTAAATAGTGTACTTTTATATCTTGGAGTATATGGCAGGATGTTCTGTGCAGTGTTTAGTTTATGTGACAACTGTGAACTCTCGAGAAAATGGTCACTAATCACTCAAGTTCAAAGGAGTAGCCGGCGCTACTAAAGCATCACCCAATGTCTCCTTTTAAGTTATTTTTTATCAGTTATGAAAGCTAAGAGGCACTCCTAGTTTAGCCAAACTCGACTAAATTATTTGTTTTTAAAGTGATCGGCACTCTTTTCCCCGATATTGTTGTGGACGTCACCATCATGGTGCTTGATAGAAAGCAGACGCACCTGCGAATCGTCATGATTCAAACGTGCGACATTCTCAGCATTCGTTTCGATATTACGAGGCTCAGGTAAAATATTGCATTGCTTGGTCGCGAACTGTTTAAACATTTGTCGAGGAGGGAAAAGTGTTCCCTTCAGATAACTGACAACCAATATTTTAAGCACCAAGATGGGTAAGTGTCATTACTTTGAAGCATAACTCGCTTAGTGCCCACTAGCATGACCGCACGGGCATATAAAAAACGAACTTCGTTACCCTCGTGTTTTTGTGCAGTTTCAGTGACTTCATGAGCCTGTAGCGTTGGCTGCGCCCCAAACGAAGGTAAAGCGAAGCAAATATTCGGATAATAGGGCTTTACGATCCTAACCAACAAGACATGTGTAGAATTGGTTTATTTCGATTAATTGAGATTTTTGACATTCAACCGAAATCTCAGATCGGCCTCCGTCAAATTGCTGGGCAGCTTGGTCGGTATTCAAACCCTACAAATAGCTAGTCATAGGTTACCGCGTTGGCTCAGAGCCGCTGAGACGATTTACTGTTTTGTGGCTTGTCTTAATATCATTGCCGCTTAAAAAACCTCCGAGGTTGTTGTAAAACAAAATATGGCGAACCATTCCTACAGGCATAGTTTGATTGCGAAAAATTATTTCTGCACGTGATAAAAACATTCAATTTCTTTTTGTACGTATCAGAATCCCAACTGACGCAATCTACCGGGTGATTCAGGGGAGTGAGGCTCTTTAATCGACCGCAGAATTCGGTTTCTTAACCTATCGCGCTACGATTTTGTGCAGCGTTTCACACAGATGGTGCATTTTTTTTGTAAAATTTGCAAAGAGCGAACTTACCTGAGGAAAAAGTGAAGAAAGAAGAAAAGGCTTAGCCCTATGGAAACGCAGCGACGCCACCGGTCTTCAAACAACATGGCGCCGTTCCGCCATGGGAGACAAGAGATGGCGAAAGCGGTCGCGACGCCAACTGCCGCCAACGAACAGAGCATACGACTCCGAGAGCCGGCGTCTTTAGCAGACAAGAAGCTGCAGTTCCTTGTTACAGCGCCTGTTTTTGTTTCTGCGACTGTCGCCGCCTGCGGAACGCGCGCCACTTTTGTGTCGAAAATATCGTCTGCTATAGACGCTGGCTCTCGGCGCCATATGCCTCGTTCGTTGGCGCAGAGCCTCTGCGTTCGCGGCGTTCGTTGCGCCATCTCTTGTCTCCCTTGCGAAACGGCGTCGTGTTGTTTGAAGAACGGTGGCGTCGCTCTGTTTACATAGAATCTAAGCCTTTTTCTTTCTTTACTTTTTCGTCAAGTAAGTTCGCTCTTTGCAAATTTTACACAAAAAATGCACCATCTGTGGGCAACGCTGCACAAAGTCGTAGCGCGATAGGTTAAGAAACCGAATTTTGCGGTCGATTTAAAGAGCCTGGCCTCCCCTTGAATCATCCAGTAAACTGGCGGGATCAGAACTGGCGGAATGCCAACTGGCGGAATCCCTTTCATACTGACCATTTCAAGTTGGATCGTGTCATGTATGTGCACTGACGCACAGTAGAACGCGCGCAAAAGCATTCGTGGTACACCACCAGCCTCCGAGTCTGTTGTTCTGACATCCCTTTCTAGGTCAATACGTGCATATCAGGCCTAGACACCCTAACATTTGGCGCTGTTGTGTTTCATATTTCGTTCCGTGCAGGGACACGACGGCAAATACCTCATCAAGCTATTCTTCAGCGTGTACCGCCATCTATATTCTCTATTAATGAACTGCAACTTGCCGTAACTGAATGGCAAGTGTTTTAGTATAATAACATCCTTCACGTGTAATATATCGATAGAGAAGTTCTGAAAAATGTGTTGTCGAAGGTTGCCCCGTAATTTAATGTCTCGTAATATTGATTAGTTGACGGGATTTCGTTTGCGTGTAACTCCGATGAAATAGTACAATTTTCAACTTTATTGTTTATCTTAAAATATACATTATGTGTACAGTTTGTTGCTTACCTTTTTATATACTAACATTAAACCCACCGTCCGGGTAACTTATCCTAGGCGTCGGCCTATTTAAATCTTTGGTATATTAAAAGCTCAATACAGCAACAAACAATTAAATATTATCGCAAATCCAACACATTAAAGTATCGTTGCAAAACGATTTTTTTAATATGACGTAAGTTTTATGATTGTATCATAACAAGTAGTAAACTTATAAACCGCCAAAAAAGGGCACAAGACGTGATGGATGCTTGGGATGCACTTTACGAATCTAGGCTCTATAGATTTGCGTAGACAATCTAGATTCAAGAGAGGGATGAACTCAAGTCATAGAAATCGTTTGCGAACCATGCGTGGACGCCTTCTGCGCCAGATGGGGCTGCAAGCGTGCACGCGCTGCGTTGTCACGTGGCGGGGAGAAAAGCGAGCTACGAGGTGGAGGAGCTTCGTGATGACCAGCACCTTCGTCACCTGCTCGCAGCTCGTGGAACTGGAGCACGCGGCCTATAAACCACGCAGACCTTGATTGCAGGGAGTTGGAAAGACGCGCCGGAATCTAGATGCTACTGGGCTGCGAAGGCCAGTTCGCGCTGTATCTGGATCAATATGCTTCCCCGGATTCACCGTACTACACTCATTGAGAAGTACTTGAAGAAGAGGAAAACGCAAGGATAGCACGGGGGAAGACTTCGCCCGAAGACGACGATTGAAATACGTTTAGGTCTAAAAACAAAGTTTGCGTTGTGACACTGAGCGTAGGACGTTTCATCTGCGGCGCTGGCGACCTGTTTGTCAAAGCTCGTATTTCAATTGCCTTGTCTAGAGATGCGTCCGTCCCTGTGCTTCGAAGAGCACTACCATCAAAGCGCACTGATTGGTTTTCCCCTGTTCTCTGCGAAAGTTGAACCACTGGTCATTTTTAGATTCTTGGTTCTCTGAAAATCAGTGAAGATCTCCTCTATCTATGTTCTCCTCCAACAAACGTACTTAGTCATATCAAACGTCAATGAAAATGATATTTATTCATTTCTTGGTTCCGATATTAACTTTTAGAAGGTGTCTTCTAGAAAAAAAAAATCCTCTCATTTTTTTGGCAACAAATTTGGCATCGAATATCTTCTGGAGCATACTTTACACAAACACAACAACATTGTGTGGATATACACATCGCATTTTAGAACCTACAGCGTTTTGCCTAATCTTAGGAACCTAAAGATATTCCGTGGTTTTAATGAGACGTTAGAATTCCTTAATGGTCACACGCTATCAGAACTTCCGAAACAAACTTTTGAGAGCTTTTCGCAAAAAGTGTAAAATGCAGAACCTATAAACCTTTTCAAAGATTTCGCAATATTGTGTTGACGCAAAGGAATACACTTCTTTTTTGGTTTGTCAGGTTTGGATTTAAAGAGCCGTGGAGCTACGTGAATATGGTCTGTGCATGTGTATTACATGGGCAGGGGACATAACATAAGGATCTAGTCTTCAGAACAAGGAAAGTGAATAACGTTTTTTTTTTATTCAACCTTTCAAAAGGTTAGAAATAACCTTATTGTTTCAATTAGAAACTTCCCTAGGGCCATCTAAAACCACTAGGCAATAAATTTATATATACTTCCAGCGCGTGGTAGACGTGGCAGTTCGCTAAGATACCTGTGAAACTGGCACAAGGCTTTCAAAAATGAAATGTAGCGCTATGTAGCAAAGGTCCATTATCATTATCACTGTAACCTTTCCTTTCTACATATACAGTAATTGTCTTCGAAAACACGAATCAATACTGTCTTCTTTATATTATTTTTTTGTCTGCACGGATAATAAATTCATTTTAATGCACTTCCGCACTAAGTACGAGAGCATCGTCATACTGGACGCCCGGAAAATCGGCCTGTTTCCTGAACCACACAATTTTTTTTTAGAATACCTGAAATACATCATTCCCAAAGTTCAATATATAAACGTGTTTTAATTGATAAATATGTATTTATGATTTTAAGAGCCGATTTACGATCAGATTTCATCTAGTGTCCTTGGTTCTTGAAGTACTTGATATAACTTTTCTAATTGATGTTTTTAATGTTCTTTATTCATATTTGTGAAATATTTTGGTAATGTTTTGTTATATTAATAAATATTTGTTAAAATGTTTCTTGATTTTTTTAGTTGCTGTTCATGTAACACGCGCTCGGACTCCACCAAGGTAGTTTTAGCAGCTTGTTTTGTGGGATACTACTGCAGTGTACGGCTGGAAAATGATTTGAATATGAATTTGAAAGCAAGAATGATGATAGACGGAAAACCAGCGTGGGCGCATTTCGGCCTCCGTACGTAATGTTTTTGCGCGGGTGAACTTGACTGTAGGGACGTTGGTTCAACTGTAGAGCTTCTGGCCGGTTCTGTTTTCAGCGTTCGGTCGTATGGTGGGTGACTTGTTCGCTTTGCAAAGCGTCGAAGTCGCGCATGCTGGGCACTAGACATCGGACGCTGATTTGATTCGTAAACATTAAAATATATGTACATATTAATTTCCGCAAGACCCCGTAACTATTAACCCCAAGAAGAAATTACAGCCTCGCCCCAACAGCTATGGGACCATTGTATACTACGTGCGAAAAAAACGTTTAAAAATAATTGAGGATGTTTTTTTATAATAATAAAGGTATGGAACTGTATATTTTTATTATTGTACATATCGCCATTATAATCCGTGTTTGTGGGTACCTTAGAACACGGTGTCTTGGTCGTTAATGTTAAATTTGTTTTATGAACAAAAATAGTAGGAATGCCAAGACGTAACAGCGAATTCTATCGGTTATTAGGTTAAGGTGCTCAGCTTTGTTGCTGGGTTGAATTGCGTCAATGCTTAGACAAGGTCATCAGTTGTCGAGTGCTTTTGTCCACGCCTGTTCTCCTTTTGTTCAAGGCACAGAGGATTCCGACACAACGCATAGGAGTGAGTCCCAGGGTAGTTCTCCCGACCCGTCGAAACTGCCCAGCCCAATTACCCCAACAAGAACTTCTGCCGTGCCAACAGTGACAACAGCAGCGGCAAGTATGATGCCAAGTACAACCTCAGACACGACTCCAAGTGCGAAACCAAGTAGAAGGGCAAGTACGACTCTAAGTACGACGACAAGTACGACTACCCTGACGGCAACAACTACCGACAGTAAGACACTTCAGAGTAAGTGCTGGAGAATAATGGCAATATTAGCGTCAGCGATTACTCATGCGGCGCGCGATGCGTCCAGCACGAAGAGTTCGAAGGCGCCAGCGCGGCAAATGAGCTCCACCAGAAGTTTAAGGTCAATCACGCTTGGCGAGTCCTGCAGTACACCCGAACATGCATGCTGCTCCCGAAACATTGAGAATAAAAATAGCATCCAGAAGACAGGGCTTGCACACCCTCCCCACTCAACTTAACTGCAATCACTAGTGCAGTGGTTCTCAAATGGAGTCCGCGGACCCTTGGGGGTCCGCGAAGGCATTCAAGGGTCCGCGGGGCCTGACTCATCAGTGAAGCCCGGCAATACACTTTGTTTTTCTACAGGTCGAGAATAAATGTTTCAGTTATGGGGCGAGTTCCTCGTGTGTATGTCAATAAGAAAGGTCTACTTTACACTAGCCCTTAGTTAAATGCATTTATTAAATCAATATTATATTTAACTTATACCTTTCCACTCCCTTCACCACGAACGGGGTCCAACCATCATCTCCGCCGATTCACAAGGGGTCCAAGAAACATCGATGGTTGAGAACCACTGCACTAATGGGTCTATCCAGGGTCTCCGTGACAAGCGTCATCATCGCCCTCAGCGCCTCTTCCAGCGTCTCACAAGGAGTGAAACGCAAGCATACTGTCACGAATGACAAGTGATGAGGCGATAATAACTGAATGAAACTAAACGTTTAATGGGGCGAACTTGTGCCCAAAAATAAAAAGGTAACAGAAGAAACAGCAGAGCGTCGCGGGCGTCGAAATCGGCGTGACAGCAGAGTCGAACGCTGGGGCGAAAACTGACTCTGGCTCGCTACGCGAAGCCCCTTATGTACACGCGTGGGCTTCTGGAATAATCGGCGCAGAAAGTTCGACGCGTAGAACATTCGGACCTCGAACAAGCACCAGGATTCTCGAATTTACCAGAACACTAAATTGCAGGGATAAACAAAAGACACGTCGCTCCCAGGAATCGAACCCTGGCTTTTCGCGTGGGAGGCAGGCACGATAACCGCTAGGCCACGCGTGCGCTGCCTACTTGGCCAGCTGCGCGCGCGGCATTACTCCCCCTTTAAAAAGTGCATCGCCCCGATGCAACACAAAACAAAACAAAATAAAAAAGAACGATAAACTAAAGAGTCATTTGGAACACAGTCCTATCGAGCGTAGTACGGCTTCAGGCGCACGACGTGGACGACTTCAGGTCGTGGTGGGCGGCGTGATGATGTTCTTCGTTCCGTCGGGCATCACCTCGTAGTTCAGATCTCCAAGTCGACGAAGTACTTTGTAGGGTCCGAAATACCGTTTTAAGAGTTTTTCGCTGAGACCACGGCGGCGAATCGGTGTCCAGACCCATACTCTGTCTCCGGGCTGGAAGTGGACGTCCCGGCGACGAAGGTTGTACCGGCGAGCGTCGACACGCTGTTGATCGTGGATTCGAAGGCGGGCTAGTTGGCGTGCCTCTTCTGCTCTCTGACTGACCGCATGGGCATCGTCGCATCCGTCATCCACTGGCTCATGGGGCAGCATCGCGTCCAGCATGGTCGTCACTTTTCTGCCATGCACCAGCTCGAACGGTGTAAACCCGGTTGTTTCTTGAGCTGCGGTGTTGTAGGCGAACGTGACGTATGGTAATACCTCGTCCCACGTCTTGTGCGCTACGTCAACGTACATGGAGATCATGTCGGCGATCGTCTTGTTGAGCCGCTCCGTTAGCCCGTTGGTCTGCGGATGGTACGCGGTGGTCCGACGATGGCTGGTGTGGCTAAGCCGAAGGATCTCTTGCGTGAGCTGAGCCAAGAACGATGACCCTCGATCGGTTATCAAGACTTCGGGGGCGCCATGTCGAAGGAGAATAGATTCGACGAAAAACTTGGCGACTTCCACCGCTGTTCCCGACGGAAGGGCTTTCGTCTCGGCGTATCGTGTAAGAGAATCGGTCGCGACGATAATCCAGCGGTTTCCTTGCGCCGATGTTGGGAACGGCCCGAGTAAATCCATCCCGACCTGTTGGAAGGGCGTAGTCGGGGCAGATATCGGCTGCAGGAGTCCTGCTGGTTTCGTCGGAGGCTTCTTACGTCGTTGGCACTCATGGCACGACCGTGTATACAAATGGACGGTTTTCGGCAGTCTCGGCCAATAGTACTTGTCACGAATCCGGGCGAGCGTCCTGCTGTAGCCAAGGTGTCCAGCCGTCGGGTCGTCGTGGCATGCTTGAAATATTTCTTCTCGCAGGCTGGCAGCAACAACCAGCAGCCAGGCAGGGTTGCTGGTTCTGAAGTTCTTCTTGAAGAGCACGCCTTGCCGCAGAACGAAGCTTGACAAGTCTCGGGCCAGGAATCGCGGAACGGAACTTCCTTGACCTTCGAGGTGGTCGATCACGGCGCGAAGTTCGGGGTCGTCTCGTTGAAGTGTTCCCATGTCGGTATCTGTAATTGCTCCGAGAAAATGGGCGTCATCGTCGTCGTCGGTGCTGCCAGGAGGAGATTCGACTGGGGCCCTAGACAAACAATCGGCGTCATTATGCTTGCGGCCAGACTTGTGCACAATGGTCACGTCGAATTCTTGCAGTCGAAGGCTCCAGCGAGCGAGGCGTCCTGACGGGTCCTTGAGGTTGGCGAGCCAACAGAGAGCGTGGTGGTCCGTGACAACGCGGAACGGGATGCCGTACAGGTACGGGCGGAACTTGGTTAACGCCCAGACGACAGCGAGACATTCCTTGTCGGTCGTTGAATAATTTTTCTCTGCCTTGGACAGTGCCCGGCTTGCGTAAGCGATCACCCTCTCTGCTCCGTCTTGTCTTTGGACGAGCACAGCACCCAGTCCGGCGTTGCTGGCGTCTGTGTGAACTTCCGTTTCCGCTGATGGATCGAAGTGTCCGAGGATAGGGGGCGACTGGAGTCTTTCCTTCAGTTCGTTGAACGCTTGTTCTTGCTCCTCCCCCACTGGAAGTTCACGTCGTCCTTCGTCAGATGCGTGAGCGGTGCAGAAATCTTGGCAAAATCGCGAACGAAACGTCTGTAGTAAGCGCACAGCCCAAGAAATCTTCGCACGGCTTTCTTGTCTGATGGCTTCGGAAATTCGGCGACAGCGAATGTCTTTGCAGGGTCAGGACTTACACCTTGAGCACTCATGACATGGCCCAGGAATTTGAGCTTGCCGTAAGCGAACCGACATTTTGACGGCTTTAGTGTCAGTCCAGCATTCTGGATAGCCTGTAGCACGGCTCGCAAACGTCTCAGGTGCTCGTCGAAGTCGCTTGCGAATACCACGACGTCGTCGAGATAGACGAGACAGCTTTGCCATTTCAAGCCGGAAAGAACGGTGTCCATTACGCGCTGAAACGTCGCCGGTGCTGTGCACAGTCCGAACGGCATCACTTTAAATTCGTACAGCCCGTCCGGCGTGACAAAGGCAGTCTTTTCACGATCCCGTTCGTCGACCTCGATCTGCCAGTACCCACTCTTCAGGTCCATCGACGAAAAGTATCGGGCGTGGCGCAGCCGGTCCAGAGTGTCGTCGATGCGTGGCAGCGGGTAGACGTCCTTTTTTGTTACGGCGTTCAGTCGGCGATAGTCCACGCAGAACCGAAGAGTCCCGTCTTTCTTTTTCACCAGGACTACCGGTGAAGCCCACGGACTGCTTGAGCGTTGGACAATGTCGTCGTCGAGCATTTCTTGGACCTGCTTCTGGATGACTTCTCTCTCTTTCACAGAGACACGGTACGGCGACCGATGAACAGGAAGCGCGTCGTCTTCAGTAACAATTCGATGTTTCGCAACGGTCGTTTGGCGCACCTTTGACGACGTGGAGAAGCACTCATTGAACTCGGCGAGAAGGTCACTGAGTTGTCGTCGTTGTGGGGCAGGCAGGGTTGGGTCGATGTCGAACTGCGAAGGCGGCGTTATCTTGGGTGGCCACGAAGAGAGGTCTTCTGATATTCCGGCGATTGCGGCTGAGTCCGGGAGTTCCTCGGCGTGACCCACGGCGGTGTCTTTCGTAAGGTGCTGAGCCTCCTGTCGGAAGTTCGTTACGAGTGCGACAGTGTGTCCGTCTCGGAGCTCCGCGATGCCTCTTGCGACGCCGATCCCTCTTCCTAGAAGCAACTGGAGGCTTCCTTCGAGCAGAACGTCGCCGCAGAAAGCCTCATCGATCCCGACGGGTACGAAAACACTCGACCGCGGTGGTAAGTTCACGTGGTTTGCGAGGACTCGTACCGCGGATGACGTCGCTTTGGGTTCCTCCGGTGGTGGAGCAGGTTTTCGTAGCGTCAGCCGGTTTGCTCCGAGGTCGATAACGGCGCCGTACTCGCAGAGAAAGTCCATTCCGAGTATAACGTCCCTCGCACAGTCTTGCAGAACGACGAACTTGACAGGGCACGTCTCACCGTGGATCTCGACGCGAGCAGTGCAGATCCCGACAGGTGTGATGAGATGTCCGCCGGCGGTTCGTATCTGCGGTCCGTCCCACGACGTCATAACTTTCCGAAGGCGACGAGAGAGTCTCCCACTCAAAACGGAGTAGTCTGCTCCGGTGTCGACGAGCGCCGTCGCGTCGTGGCCGTCGATGATAACGTTGAGGTTATTCGACACTGTTGCAGAAACGTCGTTGCGGGGCGTTGTGGCGTTAGAGTGGGAGGGCTCCGACGATCTTGGAGGATCTTGGCATCGTTCGTCTTCGGCAACACCACCTCCCGGCATTGCCGCGCCTAGTTTTCCCGACGGGAAGCGATGGGTGACAGGCTGTCTCGGCGAGACCGGCGGAAGGGCGATGGCGAGCGTCGGGGAGACGGTGAACGGAATCCTCGGCGGCGAGACGACTCAGGTGAGGAAGAGCGGCGGAGGTAGTCCTCGATGTCCCGAGGTCGCTCTCCAAGACGTGGTCGAGGGTCGTTGGGCGCAAACCCTCGTAGGCCCAGCTGGCGGTAGGGGCATCGACGGTAGATGTGGTTCGCTTCACCGCAGTGGTAGCACAGCGGTCGTCGATCGGCCGTGCGCCACACATCCGTCTTCCTAGGCGCCGGTTGTTCAGTATGGACGAGCTGGGGCTGCCCTTCCCGACGTCGGAAGGTCTGTGGCTCTGGCTCACGTCGCGGCGGCGTGGAATACTGCCGGGCAGCTGGCGCCGGTCTCCGAGCTATTGCCGCGTAGGTCAGGGAGGGCTCCTCGGGTGCCGCTACGCTGGTAGGAGCCTCAGGATGGAATGCCCGTTGAACTTCCTCGCGGACAACTTCGGCTATCGACAGCGAAGCAGGCTGGTGGGCAGCAGGCAGGAACTTCTTGATTTCCTCCCGGTCGACGTCCCGGATGATGTCGCGGATGTCCGGGATGTTGCAGCTGGACGGCGAGAGGGCAGCGGAGCCGGGAAGTCTCTGGTAGTGTGAGGCCCGTGCTTGAAGGGCACGTTCGATGTTGGTGGCCTCAGTGATGAAACCTTCGACGGTGGTAGGCGGGCTCCGCACGAGGCCCCCGAAGATGTTTTCTTTCACGCCCCGCATTAGGACCTTCAGCTTCTTTTCTTCTGGGGCGTCTGGATCCGCGCGGCTGCTCAGTCGAAGAACATCTTCGACAAAGCTAACGACGCTCTCGTTAGGGCCCTGAACCCTCGCTTGAAGGAGGTCTTCGGCGCGTTCTCTTCGGTGTTGGTTGGTGAATGTTTTTCCTAACTCAGCCTTGAGTTGCTCCCAGGTGGTGATTGATGCTTCGTGGTTCTCGAACCAGTTCCGCGCAGTTGCTTCCAAGGCAAAGTAAACATTCTGAAGACACTGTTCCGGTGTCCACCCATTATGGCGAGCCACTCGTTCGTACTGTTGCACCCAGTCGTCGATGTCTTCGTGGCTTTCGCCGTGGAAGGGAGCCGGTGTCCGAGGAGCAACGGGCAGGTAGACGACGGAAGGGGCGGCCGGGTTCTGCTGGGACATCTTCTTCGCCTTGGTCTTCGAGTTCTCGGGTAAAAGTCCCGATTCCAGGGGTAGGCCTTGGTTGCGGCGACTTGACCGGGCCTTGGTCTGGTCTTCTGCGAAAGGTAGCTTCCCGGGGCTGAGCACGTCACTTGGCCGGCGTGTCTTCGGAGGGGTACGGCTGCACGGGCATAAAATGCAAATACCCAGCAGCTCCACCAAAATGTCACGAATGACATGTGATGAGGCGATAATAACTGAAGAAACTAAACGTTTAATGGGGCGAACTTGTGCCCAAAATAAAACGAGAAACAGAAGAAAGCAGAGGCGTCGCGGGCGTCGAAGTCGGCGAGACAGCAGAGTCGAACGCTGAGGCGAAACTGACTCTGGCTCGCTAAGCGAAGCCCCTTATGTACACGCGTGGGCTTCTGGAATAATCGGCGCAGGAAGTTCGACGCGTAGAACATTCAGACCTCGAACAAGCACCACGATTCTCGAATTTACCAGAACACTAAATTGCAGGGATAAACAAAAGACTCGTCGCTCCCAGGAATCGAACCCTGGCTTTACGCGTGGGATGCAGGCACGATAACCGTTAGGCCACGCGCGCGCTGCCAACTTGGCCAGCTGCACGCGCGGCAATACGGCGACACAAGACGCACGCGTCTGCCGTTTTGCGGCGTGCTCGCATTGAGCTTCAATGAGTTTAGTGTTCAGAGTGGGACAGAAATCTCCCAACGATGTCATCATGCGCAGTCCTTGTCTTCAGGTTGAATTGTTGAAAGCTCTCATCTTGAGTTTTCAAGTCCGAGGGAGAAACTGGTGGCAGTTGGCAAATTGAATCGCACACTTTGTGTACTGTGCCTAGAACGCGTAACTGCTTGGTGTGTTCACCGCGAAATATAAAGTGGTTCAGTGATTTCTATCTGATGACTTTGTAGAAGTGTCACATCGCCGGCAGCACTCCTGGCGTTCTCACAGCAGCAATGGTTAATGTGACGGAAACGTGCTTAGTTGAAGTAGCTTTTTAACTTTACGCTCCATGAAAGTTTTAGAAACCTTGCGTCGGAAATCCGCTACTAGGGTTACTCTCGCGTACGCTTGCACCTTTGGTAGGGACTTCAAGCACCAACCATCAGTATGGCGAGATCCAACATCATGAAACACCTACTTTTGTGACATCATCTGTTGCTACTCGCGAACCACTTCTATTGTATTGGCGGATAGGCCGTTGAGAACACCAGTCAAAGAAACGTACCCACCAGGACACTAATCGATAACCACTATGGAAAGCGACCATTCAGAAGGGTTGAAAACGAGCCTACTGACTTGCGTGATGTGTTGTCTGTAAACTGCATCTTGTAAACTAGCGCTTCTAAGGCACTTTAGGTAGCTTTCAGAAATCGGTTTCTCAAGATATCGCGCTGCAATATACTACAAAGAGGCAAGGACGTGGTAGAGTATTGAAAAATAGCGTAGATATGAACTCACCTCGCTGAAAAAGAAAAGAAACAAAAACACCTGTTCTGCATGGGCAATCCACGCAGCCAGTTCGCAGGCGATGCGCGCGTGGAGTGAACCGCTGACGACAGATGGCGCCCTCCGCGTTCGAGAGAGCGTCGTCCAATTGCGGGTTGATAGTAGACGATCTGGCCAAGGAACCCGAATCGGTCTGCGGTCCCTAAATGCGGCGTACGCCATCTGTCCGCAGTACATCTCTCAACGCGTGCATCGTCTGCGAAATGGCTGCTTAGACTGCCCAAAGCAGTTTTTTGTATTTTTCTTCTGAAGAAGAAACATTTATTTTTTTGTTCGCTCTAAACTTTCTCTACCTAGTTGCACCTTTGTGGTATAGTATATCCGATATTCATGTTGAGAAACCGATTTCTTTCAAGCCGTCTAAATTTTCCAAAAGGATTTAGTATACATGCTGTACTATAACGACAGGGATCTCCTGCTAAGACTGGAGGTGGGAACGATTTTTATTACCTTATGCAGAACAATTAACAGGAAGTGCAATATTTTGAGCACGAAGAAAGCATGTTGAAACGACGACATTTTTAAAACTTTAAAACCTTACAAAATTTTTCTTATGGACTAGCGACGTTCAATACAAATGTGACCCTAGAAGGAGCATTGGGAGTAACTAGGAATTCCATGAGTTGTAATGCGTTCTTATCATCATCCTAGGTGTCCCTATAAAATATTGACCACAGACACCCAACTGACATTCTAGGTCCACTTGCAATGAAAGTATTAATAAAAGCGTCCCATGGGAAGAGAGTGTATGATGGCGTAGGTCATTGACAATTCCAACGCCAGATACATTTAAGTTGTAAGTCTGATAACCATACGATGTTTCTACAACGGCAATAGGATGTCCGTGACAAGAGATTTATAGGAGATCCCTTAGGAAGAGCCTACGACGTCCGTAGTCAAAAGTTCATTACGGTGCTGCTACAAAGGTAATAGAAGGTTCGTCTTAGGTTTCTAAGAGAAGACTATGATGCCCCTACAAAGGTAACGGAATGGTTTTTGTAGGCTCCGAGGAAAAGCCAAGGACGACCATACCTAACTCCATAGCACAAGCTGCTGCTAAAACAGACACGAAGGATTGATTTCAAGTTCCTCGAAGCTTATTACACGCAGAATATTCCGTTCACAAGTACAAACGCGCAAGCAGTGTGAGAAATGTAAACATATATTAATAAGCTGTTATTCAACTGAGAATATTGCAATGCAAACAAGAACCGGGGTAATTCTTCAGGTAATACGGAAGAGTATCCGTTAAAGCGTCACCGAGAAGTATGTGGCAGTGTATACTTGCCATGAACGTTTCAAGTTTCAAAGATGTAATTTGAGAACTATGTCAAAGTTGGTACTTCACAACAACTACTCAAGCACATAAACGAGAAGGAAAGTCACCGTAAAAAATCAAGACCATGTGGCACAAGCTTTCGTTTGCCGAACTGAACACTAAACGCATCACAACGAGTTTTTGGGAATTTCTTGAAGAAATCGCATCTTACCACTATACGCGTACAGCTTTTCGGACCCTGATAGTTTTGTTGCACTTGAAGAATATTTTAGCGAACGATATACCATTTATCGCCCAAATTCATAGCAGCCCCGCAGGAACGTATCTGGGATATCAAGAAGGCATTCCGGGATTAGGATTTGCGACTGCGTCATCCGTCAATCTTTTACCGCATGATCACGATCCTGCCATTATCCCCGCGCAGAAAGCGGAGTCAAGTTAAAAAAGCAGACGGTTGACAGATATTCGCGAGCACGCACATTGTTCCACGCTTTCAGCTTAGGGAACGAGAGAGAGAGAGAGAGAGACAGAAGCAGCAGGAAAAAATGAGCGGCTTGAAGGTTCGAACGGGGAAGCGGCGACAATGGGCTAATCTTCAAGGAGTATCCAATAATTCCCACAATTAACGAAAGGATATGTCACTTGCATCCTCTTGTAAGTCCGTCCCAAAGCTGATAGTGCAGTGGATGCTTTGCACGCTGCCTAGAAGGCAGTGGCCTTCAGACTGGTGCTGTGCTCTGCCTTATCTCCAGCTTTGAGACTGCTGTCGCGTGACCTCAGACGTAAATACGATGGGCCTAAACACGCATAGCCTCTACTGTGGTGTCAGCACAGAGTGAACAGAAGAGCAGCCTGAAGGCTCCTATTTTAGAGTTAAAAGAAACCGCCCAGTTTGAAAGTGAACCGAAAACGGGAAGCTTGAAAGTCTTGCTTTATGCCGCATAACTCAGATCATAAATTTTAATGCCCAATTAACTGCGACTTTTGGCGCACGATGACCAAAAACCAACGTTTATACCGTAAAATACCGCAGAAGCGCGCACTTTGTTCAAGCGCACACTATTAACGTGTACCAAACTTGGCAATTCTGCAAATTATACGTCTAGCGCCCGATTTTTGCGCAAGCCCCCATTTCTAGATTCGTGCGTATAGTTATGGGGTGTGCTCAGGTGTCAGAACACTCACAATTTGAATATATTATACTATATATACATATATATATATATATACAGGGTCTTTCAAAGAACTCCGGCCAAATCGCTCCTGTGAAAACTATTCATCGAAACGAAAATTTGCTTGTGTCGTTTTGGTCCTGGGCAAGGGGCCCAATTAGGAAAATGATTGAAGTCCGGAATAATTAAGTTGTTAATTATTTTGCGTAAGTAAATATTTTAATATTGTGGTTAAGGGCGTGGTTTCACTTAGAAAATTGCTCAGCATTGTCGAAAAACACTAAATCAACAAATTGCAGAACGATAGAAGGCACACGAAGCATTTGACGGCTTCTGAAAAACCGCACAAATTCGACAAGTTTTTAAGTTTCGATTTGCTATCGTAGCGCATCTCGGCCCCGGCGGCACCGCGCCCCGTGGAGAGATAGTGCAACCAGCCTCTGCTGCGTCGCGCGATGACAGCGCAGCAGAGGCTGGTTGCACTATCTCTCCATGGGGCGTAGTGCCGCCGAAGCCGAGATGCGCTCCGATAGCAAATTCAAACATAAAAACCCGTCGAATTTGTGCGGTTTTTCAGAAAGCCGTAAAATGATTCGCGTGCCTTCTATCGTTCTGCAATTTGTTGCTTTAGTGTTTTTCGACGATGCTGATCAATTTCCTTATTGAAACCATGCCCTTAAACACAATACTAAAAAGTTAATCGCGCAAAAATGATTAACAACCTAATTATTCCGGACTTTGATAATTTTCCTAACTGGGCCCCTGGTCCACGACCAAAACGACACAAGCCTTTTTTCGTTGCAATGAGTAGTTTTTGCAGGAGCGCTTTGGCCTGAGTTCTCTCAAACACATTGTGTAAGCAGGTGTTTTTTTGTTTTTTTACGTGTTCTATCATATTTGTTTAAAAAAAATCCGTTAAAGATTCACTTATGCGGTTTGTACAGGTGAGGTATACGGCCAAGAGGACATAGTATAGGGAGATAGTCGCAACTCTTAGTCGGCTAATTAAGTAAAATTTGTTAATTAACGTTTTAATTAGTGCAAATAAACATATAGTTCCAAATAAAAACTTGTTGAGCATCATTGAAAATCACTAAATCACTTCTTTTTAGAATAATATAATGCGGGGGCAGCATTTTACGGCGTTCTATAAAAACGCTGTTATGGACGCGTTTCGAGATTTCCGTTATTTATCGGAGCGCATCTACGCGCCCGCGGTTTATGCTGATGAGCGGGCATTTATGCCCGCTCATCTGGTGGGTATAACTACCGCAGGAGGGATTTTGAGGTTTCGTGATTGGCTACTTGGTGAGAAAGTACCTAGTGTTACCGCCGATTCAACTTAGCCGACGTGAGTATTGACTTTCATTTTTTTCAATACTTTCAAAGCATAACCTTAGCCAGAAGTAATTTATTCCGGCTCTTCAAATACACAAAGTACCAATTTCATTTACATGCTGACCCTGGTCGCCATTTGTTTGCGCGCAAAATAAGGCTTGAATATCATAAACAAGGAAGAAATAGCAGCAGCCATTTGCCTGGAACACAAGGCAGCTATATAAAACAAAAGCGGAGGAACACCAGGAGATAGCAAACGCGTGCAGACGTCAGATCCCCAAGTTCTGATAGGAAGGATAGGTGGTAGACAGAAAGGCTATTTTACTTTGTCTCTACACAATAGGCTCATTTTATGTACCTGCACCTCCTGCACCAGCTGGTCTCTGCTCTCGGTGCACACCGCCGTATTCTACTTACAAGTGTGGCCTATCTGGAAACAAAACCGGAAGTATATTGTAACCGAAAGTATATCTCAGCGCCACACTATTCTTCTCTGGTGTAGGTTGATGCAGGTAAATCGAATGAGCCCACCATCTCCAATGAACGACTTGCAAAGTCGAAGCGACCTTAGATGCGTAGTGACGCGCAAAGCATTGTGGCAACAGTTGCGGTTTAGATATTTCAATCTCACTTGACTACAATGTTTCGAGTCAAAATTTAGTACTTGCATTTTTGAATACTGTAAACGATTCATTTTTCGTGGGCTCAATATTTCGCGATTTAGGGCAAAGCTAAAGTTTTTGAATACTTCTCAGCATCTAATTTTTGTAACTCGGTGGGATTTCAATATAGCTTCCGATATATATTCATTTTAGCGGAATTGTTCGCGAGACCTATGTTTCTCGAATTGAGGGCGATTCGCGAAATTCGCGAAAATTAGGTCCTGGCGAAAATGAAGTCGGTTACAGTATGTGAATTCCCCAAAAGTTATACCACCCTGTTTATTCCGTTCCAACGCATATTACTGGAACTCACGTTTAGGTGCTTCCCTCGTGCAAGAGTTTGTGCACAGGCAAACACAGCACTACGAGAGCAGATCTAAGAATTATACTGTAGCGATCATCCTTTTCTATTTTCTCCCATTGTCAAACCCTTTTAAATGATCCGTGAGCCGAGAGTGTGATGCTGATCGCTAGATTTTTAGAAATGAATGGGACGCGGCCGTCTGTACTCCTACTCCTCGCTAATTCTAGGCTTGTCCTTATAGCCCAAGGGCAGTAAAGACGTTCCTAAACGTAGCGAGTAGTAGGAGCTAGTAGTTTCAACGGCACTCTCACAAACATACTGGGTGCAATGCAAGCGAGCGCTGAATTAATTTCATGCGGTGGTGAGGTTCAGTACTTCATAACCGGGCAATCGACACCGAAACTACGCCATTCCTCTCCATGCACAAAGTGGTCCCATAATTAAACTGGAGCAGCAATTTGTGAAAGCAGCCCATTAAAGGTAGCAAGTGTGTCATATGTTCCTCGCACAGTGTTTGGTGTTCGAACAGTAAAAACGCGGCGGAACACATTCAAACGCCAAACCCCGAACGCCAGACCCTGCTCAAAATACAGGCGGCGAACCTGCTCACTCCAACCGGTGACTGACAGTGGACATACGCAAAGACATCTAACCTTTCCGTTTACACACACTCTTTCGAATCAGAGAAATCCGCGCCCTGACCTCACGGCACGCACTCATCTGCACCTCTTCCTCACTTTCTCTCCGCATACTTTCTTGTTCCCACAAAGCCAATCAAGTCACCTTAAAATGTTTCTTGTGGGCGAGCCAACCGCCGGGAGAAATACCTACGTTCAACTTCAATCTTGCCTAGGTATTAACTAATAAAGATCAATGCTTTTTTTATTTTTTACAGTTCGTGCAAGCGTTTTTATTATCACACGTGAAAAACTCCTTGCGGCGCATCATAGTAGGTAATACATTTCTCTCTCTGCCATTGTACTTTCGCAGGGCCGATGAACCCCAAAACGATCTTGTGCACTTTTGGCGCCAGAACTGACCCGAACACCGTCGGCCCCCAGGACGGCGTTTGTGACATCATCTTCTTCGATTTCTTTTACGTCATAGGGAGGGGCTCTTTCATTAGTCGTAAGGAGTCAGACCTGCGTTGGTTTCTCAGCTACGTCGGGAGCCACACTGGAATTACAGAATTCGGATTGGGAATAGAACGCAGGTAATCTACATTTGCACGGTTTAGATTCGCATAATGTTCGTAGATGTACGTTTTGCGGAAGCAAAATTTCGACCTCAGGTCGATACGTAAATCACAATTCATACTCACAAAAAACAAAAAAGGTCACCGCGTTTTCTGCTTCTAGTAAATTCTCAGTTTCACCAGAAAGAAACCTAGCTTTGAATTGTTTATAAGCTTTTTTTAGATTGTTTTTTAAACCGTTACAGGACTATAACCGCAATGATTAGAATGGCATCTCGCCACCAACGTGCTGACAAGCAAACTTTAGCTTATGTTGCTCTGTTCACTCAATAATTATTCGAGCTCAGTACGTCTAAAATAATCTTCATACAGCAGTTCTTGCTTTCCGGAGGATTTTTACAACAGGATGGGATCATGCATGTATTTTAATCAGGATATTTTACGAAGGCGAGAATACCTAGCGTACAGTTTTAGCTTTCGCACTTGTGCCTGCTGAGAGAGTGTTTGTGCACCGACGGTGCGCCCTTGAACGAAGGGCGAGCGCTTCAGCCTTTTAAGAGAATTGTCGTAATGGTGATAATATTAAAAAAAGGAAGCTAAAATTCAAAACGAAATACAAGGCCAATAAAAATAGAATAGTATGAACTATGCGAATACGTTACAAAGAGCAGGACACCGTTACGATCGGGAATGTTTCGGCGGCATGAAATTGTTCTTAAGGCACATCCAATTTCTAGCGCTCGAGACACGGAAACAGGGGCTCGCAGTCCCCAGGCAGCACACCACTGACACCAGTGTTAGCTCAGCATTGACACAAGGTTGAATTTATTGGATTCTAATATTGGACACAAGTCTGGGGCGCACCTACGTCCAACGTGAGACCAATGAAAATTTCGATATTAGGCCAATGACGATCCGTGTTTCCTCCCATTATTATTCCAATATTAGTATTCAAACTTATACACTTAAATAACAACATCTATAACCTATATCACGCCATAATTTTCATAATCGGACTTCAATAATTATCCGGGATTTAAAATATCGGTCGGCGTCCGGTGATTGGCCGTGATTTCCGATATTTGTAACCAATTTTATGATGTGATTTAAGATATTGTTGTCTAATATTATGCCACTATTTGCGATATTAGCATTCAGTGATACAATACTTTATTGAAATGATGTAAATCATATATTTTTAGGCTTCTTCAATATTATAATGCAATCACAAATCAATTTTGTCATTGCAGTTATCCAGTTACATAGCTGTTTTCCCCAATTTTGGCAACCAGTGATAGATCTAGTTTTCAAAATCTTGTTAGCCATTATTATATAGCCAAGAATTTCTAAGCTTGTATTTAATTATTTGCCTGTCTTTATAATTATGTTAGGCAGGATAACCCTTAAATTTGCCTATAATGGTCTCCTTCTTCAGCAGGGTTTTGACAATTGCTTGAGAAAACAATTCTTTATTAATAGTTTACATTATTATTGATGAACGAACATTTATCGTAATATTTGTGTTTGTTTTTGTAAAGTTTATGTGAAATGAAATAAAATAATAATTATTTATGCTTGCCTTAGCCCAAGAGACAACAAACACATGAATTTGTTTAATGGTTCTCATTTATTTCACGAGTGACATGCCCCCTTGCAGAAGTAATGAACACGGGTCGTTTTTTTGTCAATTGCAAATTAACCAACATAATAGAGCCGACAAGTTACTGTTCATTTGAAGCATCCACGTGAAACTTAGCTACAAATTACCACTTATTTGTAGAAACGTTGCTATATTGGAAAGCGTCGATCCCAAAACGTAAGGTGTTTCAGCATGATTCCCAGCTCGATGATGGCTCTCAAGTCGCGAACTGAAAAAAGTTTCGAAAAACAGTTAAAAACAGTATCATTATCAAAAGGTGTTATTCGATCCGGGAAAAGAAAAAGCAACAAGAAAGAAAAACTGATTATCTGGTAAAACCGCATATGCGTTTTTCTTTCTTAAAAATTAAGATCGGGCAGCTAGTTGACGCACATTGAACATCGTGTCCTGTGACAAAAACAACAATATACAATTAAAATATAGGTTCGCCTCATAATCCTTTTGCAATCAATTGGGCGAAAGGACATTTCAGATACCGCAGAGGTAAAATACTTTAAAAATTCGGAACTGTTCTTATTTAATAAACTTCTCCCAAAATGCAAATGAGAAATAAACATTAAGACACAGCCTGTCCAGGTGATAAAATGGGACGATCCGTACAGATATATATTTCTGAATCACACCCAGTCGTGTGTACGCTAGACACATCACTACATACTGAGTTAGTTTACTTGGGCCGATATGAAAAGGCTCTTTTTTTCTTCGAAGTAGCCCACCGTTAGCTTGTTTTGGAGAAGACATCATGCAATCTATGCATAGTTGTGCTAGATAATTATCTGGATATTTTTCGGAAAAAGGCCCTAATTAACTAAATTGACACCGTTCATTGTTTATCTTTTATGACCCTTTTATATTAATGAATACTACTTCTTTACGGTACTTGACACTTCTTTTTTTTTGTTCCGTCAAAGATATTTAAAAAAAACAAGAATGCGATCTGAACGAAAACAAATTTGCTCATTTGTTAGTTATAGAAAGTGGAGGAAAGCAGAAATAACTGCGTGAATTGGAAGAGAGCAAATTTGTGAACAAGTGCGTGGTTACGTGATGTTTTGTCGCCAAAAGCCAAACAAGACAAGATGAACGAATCCACTTCGCGGGTTTTCAATATCTGCCAGACAGGTTGTCAACATCTGGCATCATCGCACTGGTTGCCGTCTTGAGCACATCTCGCAGTGTCATGTCCGCGGTTAGCACAGAAAGTGTCCACGGGCGGTATATTGCGCACCCCTGACAAAGAGCAAATTTGTAACACATGCAAAGCACAGTTGTCAAAATTATTTTTTAAAGTTTTTAAGCGCCAAACCAACGAAGGGCATCTGGCGCTCTCCGGCGAAGAACTAGCGATGCATTTCAACCACCTGGGGATCTTTTTTGACGGGCCACCGAAAGCTCGGGTAGGGAAAACACCTTTAAGAAAAGAATGCCTAAGTGCTTAAGTTTCCTGCGTCATTAACAAAGGCCACCGACCGTAGGCCACTGAGTGGACACAAGTGCTGCGTCAGTGTTCGGTTGGAAGTCGTGTCCAATCAGTGAGAACGTGACTCCTAGTTGAACACTGATGCATTTGTTGTGTCCAATCTCTGGCCTGCGGAGACGTTCGATAGTGGCGCAGGAAAATTCAGCACTCAAACTTTCTCTTCTAGGAGTTGCTGTTAGAGGGCCCCTTCTCCACGCAACTTTCCGTCAGATTAGGCACAGGCCTGAGCTCGCGGCCTTAAAACAATACGCGTGCAATTCGCAAGTTTCCGTACAAACAAAAACATTCACTGAAGACAGCATCACGCACCTGCGTCATTCCCTACAATGTTGAGATTTGTGAGGAGTATAAGCACTGTGATATCAGTCTGCGAACGTCTTGCGTGTCTAAAACACAACTCACTGGCAAAAAAATATATGATGCACACTTTATGCTCTCTAGACTTTTTAAGAGCGCTTCTTACCTGTTTTTGAGCTCGTCATTAATGCATGAATTTTTGCGAGCGAAGAAATTGCGATCGCGTAAGTCTTTGCTGCGAACGCTTAGTTTCAGCTGATGAGCGCATACTCGCCAGCTAAAGACAGTGTTGTAGTCGTTACCGAAAAAATAAACGATATACGTTACTTGGTACTTTTACCTAAAAAGAAGCGCATTACCGACCTTCGTTACCTCAAAATAAAAGGAACGCGATCCCGGTACCATTATCGATAAAAAAATAACGCTCGTTACTGTTCTGTGGATTTTTTAAAGCTATGAATGAGCATGGTTTACTCTTTTGGCGGTGCAAGTACGCATCATCGCCATATTTCAGGAAACATGATTTTCATGTAGAAGCTGAACATAATGGTTTTACCTTTTAAACAGTTTCCGTTAAATCTCACGAGAAATAACGCAAAGGAAAACGCAAAAACTAAAGTATATACATAACTTGAAGGCTGAAACAGCAAAAAAAAACGTCATCATTTTAAGTTTTGAAAAACAGTAACCACTAACGTAAGTAACGAGAACGTTACCGGTAACTCCTTTACATATCACGCGTGACCACCAACACTGGCTAAAACCAAACCATTCTCACATCTAACAGATAGTAAAGTCATCGAATGACAGCTGCAGAAAACTTGAAATGTCGCAGCAAATTGTTTATTCGTTTCGCACTAGTATAAATTGCTATCGAATCATATTAATATTTTTACAATATTGAGCAAGACAATTGTTTGATGGAAAATTGAAGGCGAACACTTCAACGTAACAAGGAGTGTGTCATCAAAATAAATTCACAAACCTCAGATAAGTACCGGCGTCAGCATTCACACAAATATCGCAGACATGTCCCTCGAAGGGCCCGTTTCTGTCGGTAACCCACTGCTCTGCATAAGGTTATACTCAACGGACGTGCTCCACGTGAAATATGTGGCTCGTCCTGAAACACAGCTTCAGTGTAACTTCTCTGCTTCCAATTTATGCTGTGGGGTACCAATAACGGCCCATTATTGGACAACATATGAAGTACATAAGTACTCCATGAGAATTGGTATTAAATTTTCCCTATGGTGTGCCAAAGACTTCCCAGTATTTGCCAACATTGAACGTCCGTCGGCACTTTATTGGAAGTAATATTCATTTTATTCAATTAGGTGACTATGACAACACAATATTTGAAAACATTGGAAGCTTGTTAGCTCTACATTTGAGTGATGTCTACTTTATCCAGTGGTGCGCCAATGACAGGCAAGTATTGGAGAACATTGGACATCCACGAGCGCTTAAATTGAAGTGTTATCCAATTTATCAAATGTGGCGCCAATCACTGCCAAATATTGGACAACATTAAAAGTCAATAGGTGTTCTATCTGAAATAATATCCCATTTGCCTAATGGGGTGGCAATGACTTCACCATATTTGACAGCACTGGTGTGTGACATAGCACGGCTGCGTTCGCGCGTGTCACATCGGGGGTCACGAGCACTGGCGCTGGGCTCACGAGGTGGATGCTCCGCTGGCCTGGCTGGCTGCTCGATGTTCGATCTGTAAATAGGATGGTGTTCTTTCGATGGTATAAATGTTCTACTTTCTGTTGCCCATTTGCCGGTCATGAGGTCTTTACTCTGCGACTCACAGAATAGAACATGGTGTCAGAAGTGAAGCTGCACTACAGCAAGCTGCAAGCGTAAGTGGTCAACCACGGCAACGCCTCAAGCTCCTGATTTGCCTAAGGCTGACAGCGTCGAAACATTCGACCATAGTTAAGATTCAGGTACGCCGCTGAGTAGAACGAAGCCCGAGACCATGGCATCCTTCCAGATTACGCCGCCGGAGCCACTTGCTTTGGCGACTCCAAATGACTGGCCAGCCTGGAAGAGAAGATTTCTTCGCTACCGCACGGCATCGGCACTGCACTCCAGTCCAACAGTCCGAAACAACAGAGCTCGCCGAGGAGATACAGGGCTTCGTAGAGCACGTGACGTCCTCTCTACCGGTGACTCATCCGAGCCTGAAGCAAATCGCCGCTGAGCAAAAACTAGACCTCGAATGTAAACGTATCATGGAGTTATGCACGGAGAGGATGGCCATCTCGCCGCGATGTAGGAGCAGACCTCAAGGCATATTGGCAAATTCAAAGACGACATTGCCATGGGGAAGACATCCTGATGTGTGGTCCCAGGATCGTTATTCCTCGAGCCTTCCGAGAGTCAGTCCTCAATCAGCTTCATGAAGGACATTTTGGCATAGAAAAATGCCGAGCACGAGCAAGAAATTCGGTGTGGTGGCCCCATATTGACACAGACATTGAAAACCTGGTAAAGAAGTGTCACGTCTGTCTGAAGCACAGTCGAAACAGGAAACTGCCGATGAAACCAACGGAGTTCCCAGAAAGGCCCTGGCAACGAGTTGGGATGGACCTGTTCTTCTTAAATGGTCAGTGGTGGTTGATAGTCACTGACTATTATTCACGGTATCCCGAATTAGTCCGCCTGAACAGCCTTACCGGAGCAGCAGTAGTCAACCACTGCAAGTCTCTATTCGCGAGACATGGAATTCCAGAAGTGGTAGTCTCAGATAACGGGCCCCAGTTTCTCAAGACGTGCCATTCTGAGTTTGCAAAGTTTGCGCAGCAGTACAACTTCTGCCACATAACCTCGAGTCCCCATTACCCTCAAAGTAACGGGCTTGCCGAAGCAGCGGTAAAAATAATTAAAGGATCTCTAGATAAATCAAAGGATCCCTACGAGACGCTCCTTGCGTACCGGACCAGCCCTCTCAAGAATGGCTACAGCCCTTCTGAGCTGCTGATGGGAAGAAGGCTTCGCACGACACTCCCAGTGGCCGCAGAGAGTCTTCGTCCCTATACGCCTGACGACAAGCAGCTAAGATCGTTCGAGGTTGAGCATCGCCGTAAGCAGAAGCAAGACTACGACCGACGTCACGGCGTCCGGGATCTGCCCTTATTGGAGGACGACATGGACGTCTGGCTGATTGATCTACAACGCCAAGGTGTCGTCAGCGGCCCAGCAGAGGAGCCTAGGTCCTACTGGGTGGAAACGGATGGAAAGTCTGTTCGGCGAAACCGCACACACCTAGTCCCGCTTCCAAAGCAGACTTCCCGTAGTGTCGACATTACCGAAGACTCGGACGCAAGTACAGAAGTGAGCGCATCGTGCCAAGACCCAACTCATACACACACAAGGAGTGGAAGATGCGTTGTACCTCCTGAACGCTTTCGGACATCGTAGGCAAAGCGCGGGAGAGAACTTTTGGTCTGTACCTTGGTGCTGGCTGACAAGAACGAACGTTTGCAGGACTGTAGAACTGCATACAGTCCAGCATTATTTCATTTCTCTTTTTTGAAAAAAAGGGGGAGATGTGTGACATAGCACGGCTGCGTTCGCGCGTGTCACATCGGTGGTCACGAGCAGTGACGCTGGGCTCACGAGGTGGATGCTCCGCTGGCCTGGCTGGCTGCTCGATGTTCGATCTGTAAATAGGATGGTGTTCTTTCGATGGTATAAATGTTCTACTTTCTATTGCCCATTTGCCGGTCATGAGGTCTTTACTCTGCGACTCGCAGAATAGAACAACTGGAAGCCCATTGGCACTTCATTCGAAGTAGTGTTATTTTTATCGAACACGGAGCCAATGACTGCCCCAGTTTTGAAAACATTGGAAGCTTGTTAGCACTCCATTGCAGGTGGTTTTCAAGTTATCCAGTAGGGTGCCAATGACTTCCCGAAATTGAAGAACATTGAGAGTTCATTGGCACTAAACTTAAAATTGTATGCAATTCCTCCTGTGGTGCCAATGCCTAAGCAATATTGGACAGAATTGGACGCCATTTGGTACTTTATTTGAAATGATATCAGATTTATCCAATGGGTCACCAATAAATGCCGAATATTAGATAACATTGGAAGTGGAATCCAATATATCATATGAGGTGCCGATGACTGCCGAATATTTGACAAGATTGGCTGTCCATTCGCATTTAATCTTAAGAGGCGCGCAGTTTATCCAATGGAGTGTCCATGAGAGCACAATTAGAAAACAATGGGAGCTTCAGTACAGAACGAGCGGGTTGGTAAAGATAATAAAATTTGAGGAAGAAAACGAGAAGGGACGTGTTTTTCCGTCCCTTCTCGTTTTCTTCCTCACGTTTTAATGGGAGCTTATTATCACTTAATTGGAAGTGGAATCACATATATTAAATAAGGTGCCAATGACTGCCCAATAGTCGACAACATTAGTGGCCTTTGAAAATTTATGGGAAATAATGTCCCATTTATCCACAGTTGTGCCAGTGACTAAGCAACATTGGAAACCCATTTTCACTTCAGTGGAAGATGCCCCTAACTTATTCAATAGGGTGCCAATGACTGCCCAATATAAAACAGCACTAGAATCGCCGTAGAACCCTATTGGAATTGGAAGCCAAATTATCCGTAGGGATGCCAATTACTTTTAAGCTCATTGGCACAATATTGGAGTCGTTTTCGATTTATCTTTTGGGATTTTAATGGTTTCCCAATATTGGTGACTGAGAGAATAAAAGGGGCCAATCATGGTCCGGTTCATCCAAAACATTTTCAATATTGGTTTCAGAGAGGACACAATAGGCTGATAGTGGCCTTCTTCTTTCCAGATATTTCCAATATTGGCCCAATGGCCTGCGCTGCCGGGGCAGTTATTCGCTCATTGCGTTTCAGCAAGTCGCGGGCTGCATGCGGCCCGCGGTTCGCTTGTTCTTAGACCTCTGGTATAAAGGGACAAGAATATTTCAGAGGGACCAGCGCGGCATTACGGCACAGGGAAATTGCCGTAATCCCGCGCATTTTCCAGTACCGTACTGATGTAAACTGTTATAGCAAATGCAAAAAGACTACGCGGGCCGTGACTATTCACGTTTGGCCCTGCTTGGTTGCCAATATCTGATCGTAGCGTTGGCTCCGCTTAGATTTAGCTCTAAATAGAGTATTGTGGGTGCTGTTTGCAAGCAGGCCCACGTTTGCTACAACAAGGGTGGGCCCAGCGCCGAAACCAGGTTTGCGTGAAATGAGGCGTGTGCGGATGCGCACTTCCTACATCAGCTACGTCGCGGTCCCGTAACGTCAAAGGGTTGAGTTTGCATGCACACGTTTACAAGTACGGCCTCAGGGAGCCGCCATCGTGCTCAGGGGGTACGCTTAGGCGCCTGACAATCCGGTCACGACGCCATGCCAACGCGTCTTGATCGGATTATGGCCGGGCCCAAGCGCCCCTCAACTGAGCGAGACGGCGACGCTCTGAAGCCGTGCTTCAAAATAGGGTTGGGCGTCGATTGAAAGCTCCATCCTAATTATTCGCCACCAGTTAACCGAATAATTAACCAATTAATCGGTCGTCGTTCATTCTCAGCTGTCATATACATTTGTAAAAAAAATCGCAGTACAATTTTGTTTTGCTACTGCTGGTAATGAAAATAAAAACAACGCAAACATAATTTTAATTAAGAACCAAAATTGATGCGTAGTTGAGATGTGTTCAAAGCACAATCAACTCACAGATTATTACTTGAGCTACATGTCGCAAAGATGTTCGTTGATATTGTCCCGGGTGGTGACCAAAGGAACAACAAAGAAACAGGAAAAAAATAAACTTTTAATGGGGCGCACTTGCGCCTAAAACAAAAAATATGTATAATAACAGGCGTCGTAGGTGAGCGTAAATGTCGGCGTAGTAGCAGGATCGAGCGATGGCGTAGAACTGACCTCGAAGAGCAACGCGGGGAGCCTTTTGTAGGCTCACGGGTCTTGCTAACACTCGAACTAGAATGTTCGCCATTCGAAACAGTCTAGTGGAGAAACTTAATTCCTTCATAGGTGACATTACGAAAGTCTTGTGACGTCCTTTTTCCCGGTAAATTTTCTGGCGAAACTGAAATGGTGATGAGGTCACGTGGCGAAACATTTTCAGCTAAATTTAGCCGGGAAAATGTGGGAGGAGGGGGGTATGAAGGAGAGGGGAGTGTATTATTTAAGCTGAAAAGGGGACCAAGACTACATGATAAGAAAAGGTGGTTACCGTCCGGTGACCGAAGCAGACGCCCGGAGGCGTAAATAGGCAGTCCAGCCAAGTCAAGGGTCAGCGAGCATCTGTTCTTTTTTTCGGCCAGCCCTAGGCGCGTGCCGTTCGCTCGTGTTTATTACGTCATACGCTGTACCGGTCGGCGTGAGACCGGTAGCGCCATCTCTTTTTAATTTAAAGAATACAACATTATCCCTCCCTTAAAAGAAAAAGAAAACCTGGGAGAGGAGAATTACGTTAGGACACTTAAATATTCAAAGGAAAGAATGCACTAAAAGAAAAAAATTTGAACACGTATCATTATCGAATTTTACGGAAACGTCCAGAAGTACTGTGCAAAAACAAATCTTGATGCCTGATACTGCACAAAGTCTTAACACTGGCAGAAAGTCTTAGTACCTGCAGTACACAAAAGTCACACGCCACAGAAAAGAAAAATTGTTCACACGATTGTCTTTAAGAGCACAGCTTTCTCAAAATATTCACGTAAATGTAGTTAAACTACGCTAAGTATACTCCGACTTCCCCCTTCCATGAAAAATAAATTTGTACTTGTAGGTAAATGACTATTTTAGGATATTTCAATATGATGATACATGTTACAACAAATCAAATGTCTAGGACACCTTTGTGAGTGTGTTTAGTAGGTTATTAGTGTGATAAGCATGCAGTGTAGTTTGTATTCAGTGTTTGCCATGAACATTTGTTGTTACCTTGGCCAAAGTTTTCCTATGACAATGAGACTATGTTCAAAACTATGCATGATAACCAAAATATTATTTAAAGCACATCACTGGACTCGGCCTGCCCACTGTTAACTGACACCGCCATGACGTAGTCCTTGAACTTTGCCGGGACTCTCTTCTTGCGGGGCGGTCGGGCTGGTACCGGTGGTGGCGGTGAAAGTGTAGGCGGAGTGTGGTACTCCGGTTCAGTACTTGATGTTGAGCTGGGCCGAGATCCGAGCGGTGTGCTCGCCCTCGGCGGATGGAAGACTGCGTCGGACGGCTGGGGAGGCTGTGCCCCAGCAGACTTTGAAGCAATAGAATGACCCTGGACCACAGCAGGTAGGCCAGGATCCACGGCGGACCCAGGTTCTGGACCAGCAGGACCAGGAGACACAGCAGGAGGAGGCCCACTAGGCCCTGGCACAGCAGAGTGCTCAGGCTGCACAGCATGCCCGAGGTTTCCCAAGGAACCCAGGCCAGCAGCTGTAAATGACGGATCAGGCTCCACAGGGAAGCCCGGTTCAGGAAGCGCAGCATCTGGTTCCCCAGGAGAGCGGAGTACTGGCTGCCCACTGGAACCTTCAGGTGGCGGAGAACCACCGACAGATGCTTGGATATGATGTTCAGTAACTTCAGGAGCACGGGTAGATGCATGGACCAAAGGATGTGTATGTATATGCCTATAAGTGGGAACATGCCTTGTATCTTCATCTTCATCGCTATCCCAAGACGGATCAGGAAGGTCCACAGGAACAGGAGGCAGACGAGATGTCTTTGTTAACTTCATAGCATTCCAGCGTCTACCGTCGTCCAGTTGATATGTGGCAGGTCCCAGTTGTGTATGTATCCTATGAGGTTCAGAGTATGTACTATGCAGTTTATCATGATGATTGGGCTTGAAGACACGAACTGTTTGCCCAGGACGAAACTGTGGCGGTCGTACCGCACGTCGATGATCAGAGTAGGACTTCATTTTCTGTTGATATACTTGGACTCTTTCGGGAAGCTGATTTCGTTTGTCGGAGAAGTTATCCGGAACTTCCTTCGTAGGCATACCCTGTAGATCAAGTCTTGAGCGATGAATCCGCCCATGGAGAAGAAGTGATGGTGCAAACCCAGTTGCAGGATGCACAGTTCGACGATATGCTTCTAGATGATCACGAACAGCATCAGGAAGCGAACGACCTTGTACTACAGCGAGTTGTAGGCAAGACTTCAGGACACGATTAAATCTTTCGACCTGCCCATTACATTGAGGATGATATAGAGCTGTTGTCCTATGTTTAATACCATGTTGACGCAAGAAATCTTGGAACTCACGAGATACAAATTGGACACCATTGTCAGAGACAATCTCACATGGAAGTCCTTCCCGGGAAAAAACGTTCTTCAGGAACGTTATAACTGTGGCTGACGTTACGGAAGACGTAGCTTGACTTCGGGCCACTTAGAGTGGTAATCTATGAGAACAATGAAGAATCGCTGAGACGGTGGCGCACGATCAATCGGGCCAACAATATCGATTCCGAGCTTCTCCCAAGGTTGGCTTGGAAACTTGATGGGCTGTAAAGGAGCTGGTGCCGCCTTGACTGTTTTGTCCGTTGAGTGACACACTGTGCAATTTTCTATCTTCACCTTGATCTGTTGGTTCATCTGAGGCCACCAGTAGTGTTCGCGGATTACACTTGTGGTTCTTGATATTCCTTGGTGGACTTCATGCGCCAGTTCAATTATACAATCACGTAGTTTCACAGGAACAACCATCTTTTCTACTTTGTATAGAATCCCTTCGTTTAAAGAAAGTTGATCTCGTACCTGATAGTAAGGTCGTAGATCTGCAATTGAGTTACCGTCTTGCGGCCAGGATGAAGTAGTGTAACGAATCACTGATGGCAGGACTGTGTCGTTGGCCGTAGCCTCTTGAAAACCTTGTTTAGACAATGGAGCCATGATGGTAGAAACTACTTCCTCGTCAAACTTCATGCCTTCTTCAGTGTCGGGCACTGGTAATCTTGAAAATGCGTCAGCGACGACATTGGTTGCTCCTTTCTGAAATTCCATCTTGAAATTGTAATTCAACAGTCTTGCCGACCAGCGGGTGATTCGTAAAGGACGAATTCCGGAACCCTTGTTTGAAAGTAGAGTAACCAACGCTTGATGGTCAGTTCGAATGACGAACGATCTTCCCCACAAGTAAACATGCCACTTCTCACAGGCCCAGAGACATGCGAGTGCTTCCTTTTCGCCAGTTGAATATCTGCGCTCAGCATCAGTCAGTGAGCGAGATGCGAAAGCCACAGGACGAAGTTGATTACCATACTGTTGTTGTAAAACAGCACCAAGACCATACTGTGAAGCATCTGTTGCCACGACTATAGGTAATGTCGGGTCAAACATGGACAAAATAGGGGCTTTCTGGATGGAAGCCTTTACATTCTGGAAACTAGCCTCGACTTCCGGAGACCAGTTGAAATGAACACCCTTACGAAGAAGTCTACGCATTGGCTCAACGATGGTGGAGCAATGTGGGATGAACTTACTATAATATTCAACAAGACCCCAAAACGCTTTCAACTTTACTGGATCTGAAGGAGTTGGAAAATTTAGGACTGTATCTACCTTAGATGAAAGGGGTGCTAACCCTTTCATGGAAAGAAGGTGTCCCAAAAATGAAAGTTCTTGAACTTGAAAGACACCTTTACGATTTAATTTCATTCCCGCTTGGGAAATACGACACAACACACGACGGAGGTTCTCATCGTGTTCCTTCAAAGAGGATCCATAGACGATGATATCGTCCAAGTAGAACCGGACACCAGGACAGTCCTTGAGAAGTTTAGACATGATTTGTTGAAATGCTGCGGGTGCAGATGCCAACCCGAAGCAAACTCTCTTAAATCGAAATAAGCCCTCATGCGTGATGAAAGACGTGAGATCCGACTCACCGGGTCGAGACGAACTTGATGATATGCAGACGCCAGATCCAGTTTTGAGAAGACTGCTGCTCCACGCAAGGAATTCAAAAGTTCATCAATATGAGGAAGCGGAAATGAATCTATGACGACAGCTTTGTTCGGCTCCCTAAGATCAACACACATTCGGATGTTACCGTCTGGTTTCTGTACGACGACGATGGGTGACACCCATTCAGAAGCATCAACACGTTCAATGACACCCTGTCGTTCTAACTTGAAAATCTCTTCAGAGACACGATCCCTTAGAGTCATCGGGAGACGTCGGAGCTTCGATTGTACAGGTGGAACAGTATGTCGCACCTTAACCTTGTGTGTGTGGTTTTTTACCAGACCCAATCCAGGACTGAAAAGATGTTCGAATTCTTCGAAACCTGGTGGCAACTTGGATGTATCTCGTGTGGATGCATTGGATGTAACAGGAGCATTGCTTGTATTTCTATGATGACTTGTTGGATCTATATATGCATGACGACTTGTATGTTCAGAAGGACTTGTACTTGTGTGACTTGCATATTCAGGAGCACTGGCACTTTTAAGACTTGTTGGATATTTATATGCAGAACTTGATGGACTCGCCTTCGCAGGATGATGGTGTGGACCTTGAAGTCCTTGACTCTCAGGATGGTGTTGCGGACTTGAATCGTCCAGGACTTTCGGTGTGGTTTCTTCAGAAACCGAAGATGAAGGTGAAGATGAAGGACTGTTTACATCCAGAGCTGAAGCCAGTCCGGAACTTGCAGCTCGTTGGAACCCAGAAGATGAAGGACTGTTGATATCCGGAACTGAAGCCAGTCCGGAACTTGCAGCTCGTTGGAAACCAGGAGGGAGGGTGGCTTGATGGGACGACACGGTGGCCGGTCGTTGCTGCGGGTGGGTCGCTGATCTCACATCAGGTCGTGGTGCTCCTCTCCCTTCAGCTGCGTTGGTATATAAACATTGGTATTTAGCACCATTCAAAACAAGCTTCAAGTCGCGGACAGCATCGATGCCAAGTAGTGAGCGTCCAGTCTTAGTGACGTAAAATTCCAAAGCCGCCCATCGATCTTTAAAGATTACTTGTCCAACAAAGCATCCCAGGACAGGGATCGCATCCTGCAGGTAGTGTACGAGAGTCTTCGGCGGTGGATGTAACTTTATGCTGTTATCCCTGTTGATTTCATTAAATGCACGTTCACTCAAGATCGATACAAAGGAACCCGTATCAACAAGGAGGCGGAGAGGAATTCCATCTACCGTGATCTCGGCCATGAAAGCGTCTCGATACACGGTGCCGCTGTCGCCTCGCTCCGCCGTCTCGACAGGAAGCGGGTTGTCCTCCAGGAACGTCACACTTGACAGCTGATCCGGAGCAGGAGGGGGATCCACCAGGCCCACCAGGTTAGACCTGGCTCCTCTGGACTGCCGGTCGGCGAAGGTTCGCCGCGAGTCACGGCCTTGCACCGGGAACGAAGGCTGTCGCCGGTCATACATGAAGGCAGAGGACGGCGGACGACGGCTCCGACAGACTGCCGCGAAGTGGCCCAACTTCCCGCACAGGAAGCAGGTCGCCTGAGCCGCCGGGCACAGCGCGCGTTCATGATTACGCCGGCCGCAGAAGTAGCAGGCGCCGTCGGCGTCTCCCCATCCAATCCGTGGCGGAGCAGGATCACGACCTCGCTGCTGCGGAAAGGACCGCGCCGCAAACCGGGGCACGTGACCAGGGACGACCGGGGCCCAAGACATCCTGGGTCCAGGCTGCGACGGGGTGTAGCCATGGTAGGGCCACGGGGGTAGCCGGGTTGGCCATCTTGAACAGCACCGGTGGAGGAAGACGGCCATGGACCGCCATCTTGAAAGCTCGGCCGACTCGGCGTTCGAATGGGCGCGCGCTCCTGGACGCGCTGGACTTCAGCCGGGGCCGGTGCCCGGGGTTGTTCGTGACGATGAAAGGATTCTGCCTTCTTCGCGGACTGCTCATATTGAAGTGCTAACTGGACAGACCTAGATAGCGTAGGCACCCACTGCCGGTACATTCTCGAAGAATTCGATCCTGGACGCGTTTCGAGTCCAATCCTTCCAGGAAAGCCTCACACAACCGTTCATCTAGGTTGTCCCCGAAAGCACAAAACGAGCCCTGCCGGCGCAGCTGGGCGAGGAACTCGCTAACCGTCTCTCCGGGACGCTGAAACCATCTCTCGAAACATCCTGCGTTCTAGCGAAACACAGCCGGAAAACTCGAAGTGATTACCGACGGCCTCTAGAAATGCTTGGAACGCGTCGGTTCCTTCAGCGACGGGCGTCTCATCGAGTTGAAAGGCATCCACGATGCGCTGCCCTTCTCTACCCAACAAAGAAAAGAGCAAGGCTTTCTTAAGGCTCTGTTATACTCCGACGTAACGCGTGCGCGCGTGCGAGCGCGTCACAGCGACGTCACGTCGGCGAAAACCCGACGCTCTATACTCCGGCGTCGTGGCGTAACCGACGCGACCGGCGGCGTTCGACGCAGCCTGACCGCCTCGACGCCAAAATGGAGCATGCCGTATTCCGCGCCGGCCGCGCCAGCGACGCCGGACCAGGATGCATCACGCGCTGGCTCCCGGCAGCCCTCGCGCGGGAAGCGCGGCGAATACGAGCAATAGCAGACGACGGGAGCACCACTCCGTGTGGCGTCATGTTTGAAGAATCGGACTCGGTCGTCGAGAAGCTGATCGAGGGAATTCGTCCTCACCCGTGTGTCTACGACACGAGGAAGCTTGAGTACCGTAGACCGTGCGCTTGTCAAAGATGTACCGTATGTACATTGACCGCCTACGCTTGCGGCGCAGGCGGTGCACCAACAGTGCAAGCGCGAGTTTTCGTCGTGCAAGGTACGTCCACGCCATCGCTCGAACTTGGCGCTCAAGAAGCGCGAGAATTTTCGTCTGCTATTCGAAACGAAAAGGAACCGGAAGTGGCGCACTCTCGCAGGAAACGTGCCCTCGTAGTCAGATTCTGCGCATGCGCCGCGCCGGCGGCCCACCGACGCGCGCCGCGGGAGCCGCCAGAGCCGCCGGAGTATAATGAGGGCGAATTTTTGACGCGCGCGGCGTGACTGACGTGACGTAGCCGACTTCGGCCAGCGTTCGCTGGCGCGCGCGTTACGTCGGAGTATAACAGAGCCTTTACGACGAGGGTCGACGTCGCGTAACCCCGACGCGTCAAGGAACAAGAGGAAGGAACGCTTCCAGACAGGCCAAGCCACGGCTGGTGAACCGGGTACAGCTAAGAACACGGCCGGCGGAGGGAACACTGTCGGCCCAACCGACGCAACTGTCGACGTTGCAGTAGAAGAAGGAGATGAAGTAATTTTTCCACCATGGCTGGCGAAACGGATACAGCCAAGAACACGGCCGGCGGAGGAACACTGGCTCAGCTGGACATCGTGCAAAAACCCCTAAGAATAATCCCATCCTTGTCGCCATTGTAATATTTTAAGTTGAAAATGGGACCAAGACTACATGATAAGAAAAGGTGGTCACCGTCCGATGACCGAAGCAGACGTCCGGAGCCGTAAAAAGCAGTCCAGCCAAGTCAAGGGTCAGCGAGCATCTCCTCTTCTTTTTCGGCCACCCCAAGGCGCGTGTCGTTCGCTCGTGTTTATTACGTCATACGCTGTACCGGTCGACGTGAAGCCGGTAGTGCCATCTCTTTGTAATTCAAAGAATACAACATTCTTCTCCCTTAAAAGATAAAGAAAACCTGAGAGGCAAGAATTACGTCAGGACACTTAAATATTGAAAGGAAAGAATGCACTCAAAAATAATTGAACAAATATCATTATCGTATTTCACAAAAACGTCCAGAAGTACAGTGCAGAAAAACAATCATGATACCTGATACTGCACAAAGTCTTAACACTGGCAGAAAGTCTTAGTGCCTGTTGTACACAAAAGTCACACGCCACAGAAATAGAAAAATTGTCCACACGATTGTCTTTAAGAGCACAGCTTTCTCAAAATATTCCTAGTAAACGTAGTAACTCTGACTTCTCCCTTCCATGAAAAATAAATTTGTTCTTGCAGGTAAATGACTATTTTAGGATATTTCAATATGATGATACATGTTACAACAAATCAAATGTCCAGCAAACCTTATTGAGTGTGGTTAGTAGGTTAGTAGTGTGATAAGCATGCGGTGTAGTTTGTATTCAGTGTTTGCCAGGGACATTTGTTGTTGTACCTTGGCCAACGATTTTCTATGACAATGAGACTATGTTTTCCACCACGGTTGGCGAACCGGGTACAGCTAAGAACACGGCCGGCGGAGGGAACACTGGCTCAGCTGGTCATCGTGCAAAAAACCCTAAAAAATAATCCCATCCTCGTCGCCATTATAATATTTTAAGCTAAAAAGGGGACCGAAACTACATGATAAGAAAAGGTGGATACCGTCCGGTGACCGAAGCAGACGCTCGGAGGTGTGAAGAAGCAGTACAGCCACGTCATGGGTCAGCGAGCATCTCCTCTTCTTTTCGGCCAGCCTTTGGCGCGTGCCGTTCACTCGTGTTTATTACGTCATATCCTGTACCGGTGGGCTTGAGACCGGTAGCGCCATCTCTTTTTAATTCAAAGAATACAACAGGGAGGGTTTGGAGGAGGACGGGAGGAGGAGGAGGAGTGGGAGGAGAGGGAGAAGGAGGAGGAAGAAGAAGAGGAGGAGGTGGAGGAGGAGGGAGGAGGAGATGAGGAGAAGCAAGATGGAAGAGGAACGCTAACAGAGCGAGAAAACGGGCGTCATCGTCGCCGTCGGTGTCGGTGGGAGGAGATTTAAGTAGGGCCCTAGACAAACAGTGGGCGTCGTTGTGCTTGTAATTGCGCACTATAGTCAGGTCGAATTCTCGCAGATGAACGCTCCAGCGGGAGAAGTTTCCTGGCAGTTCCTTCAGGTTCCCGATCCGGAAGAGGGCTTGGTGGACTTCGACTACACGGAGTGGACTCCCATAAAAGTATGGACGGAACTTTGTTATCGCCAAGACGGCTAAGCACAATACTTGTCGGTCGTTGAGCAGTTTATCTCTGCCTTGAATAAGTCCTCGGCTTGCGTAAGCGGTCACCCTCTGCTCCCTCTTGTCGCGGGACGAGCACAGCTCCGACTCCAGTGTTTCTGGCGTCCGTGTGGATTTCCGTCTAAGGTGGCTGATCGGAGTGTCCAAGGATAGGTGGTGACTGGAGTCTTTGTTTCAGCCGGTTGAACGCTTGCTCCTGCTCGTTTCCCCACTGGAAGTTCACGCTGTCCTTCGTGAAATACGTGAGAGGTACAGAGATCTTAATACGTCGCGAGCGATGCCTCTGTAGGATGCTCAAAGATCAAGAGATCTTCGGACGGCCTTCTTTTCTGATGGTTTCGGAAGTTCAGCTACAGGAGAGGTCTTCGAAAGGTCAGGTCTGACACCCTGGGTGCTCACGACATGTCTAAAGAATTTCAGCTTGCCGTAACCGAACCGACATTTATACGTCATCATTGTTAGATCAGCAGTCTTGACAGCGTGTAGCACGGCTCGAAGTCGTTTTAGGGGTTCGTCAAAGTCGCTTGTGGACACCATGACGTCATCGAGGTAGACGAGACAGCTTTCTAATTTAACGCCTGAAAATACGGTGTTCATAAAGCACTGGAACGTCGCCGGCGCGGTAGATAGTCCGAAAATTAATTTCGTACTGTCCGTCAGTCACTTCTGCCATGATCCCGTTCATCGACGTCAACCTTCTTGTGCCCGCTCTTCAAGTGCATAGACGAAAAGTATTGGGCCTGGCGCAGCCGAACAAGGTTGTCGTCGATAAGAGGCAGCAAATAGGCTTCCTTCTTTAATTTCTTCTTTATCAGGACCACTGGGGACGCCCAAGGTATGTTTGAGGGCTGGATGATGTCGTCGTCCAGCATTTCCTGAACTTGCTTCTGAATGACTTCTTTCTATTTTACCGTGACAAGAGAGGGTGGCCGAAGTACAAGACGCGCGTCGTCGTCAGTAACTTTTCAATGCTTCGCGACCCACGTTTGGCCTACCTTTGATGATGTGTCGAAGCACCCATTGCATTCGGAGAGAAGCTTTCTCAGCAGTCGTCATTGTGGGACGGGGAGAGTTGGATCGATGTCGAACAATGAAGGCAGCTTTGTCTCGTGTTGTGGTGAAAATACGTCTTCCAAGTCTCCGGCGATTGCGTCTGGGTCACTGAGTTTTTCGGCGTGGCCCACCGCGGTGCCTTTGGAAACGGGCAGGTGCTGCTGTCAGAAGTTCGTACAGAGGACAACCATGAGTCCGTCTTGAAGCTCCGCTGAGCATTTTGCGACGCCGATTCCTCTTCTAGGAAGCAGCGGAACGCTTCCTTCCAACAGGGCTTCACCGGAGATAGCTGTTCCTGTTCCGTCAGGCGCAAGCACACTCGACCGCGGTGGTAAGTTCACATGGTTGGAAAGTACGCGCACTGCACCTGATGTGGCCGACCTAGTAATCCGCTCATCTGGTGTTATAACAGGCTTCTGCAGCGTCAGCTGCTGCACTTCCAGGTCGATGACGGCGCCGTATTCAAACAAAACGTCTATTCCGAGTACATATGACGACTCTCGCACAGTCCTGCAGAACGACGAACTTAACTGGACACGCCTCACCGTTAATCTTGTCCCGGGTGGTGCACCTTCTCACGAATGTGATACCGTGCCCTGTAGCGGTGCGGATCTACGGTCCATCGCACAGTGTAGTGACTTTCCGGGGGCGTCGAGAAAGTTTTTCACTCAAAACGGAGTAGTCCGCTCCGGTGTCCACGAGTACCGACGCGACGTTGCCGTCAAGGACAATTCGTTGAGGGAGTTGGGCACTGTTCCGGAAAAGTCGTTCCGACAGGTGTTGTCGTTGGAGTGCGAGTTCTACGGCGTTCTTGGACGCTCTTTGCATTTAAAGTCTTTGGCATCAACACCTTCGTTGATATATTGTCCTACAAGAGCGACCTGCTATCATTGTTCACAAGAGTCTCTGCTGCGCTAAACGAATGAATTGCCCAGTCCTACCTGCAAATATGTATAGGTTAAGGAGTCATGATTATGTAAGAACAGAAGGACCCGTGTTTCGAGGGACCTCACGGGGATTACCAGGCTGTTTCCCGTTCACTGCTGTTTTCGGTGCTCCCGGCGTTCCCCCCGCAATTGTCAACATGCGAAGTGCTTAGCATTGCCGAAGATCGCGGCGAGCAATCGAGACAAAAGCCGGATCGGAAGGGGAGGGCAGCAGCGCAGAGTGAGTAATTTGGTTGAGTTCCGTAACACGGCGCCACTGAAACCTCTGTGTTATGCACTTTTCATTGTCCGACACTGTTTTCCATCACACCACAGGTGGCTGTATATAGAAAACAAACTTATGCGTTTTCTGCCATTACGCACCGGAAGTCTAGTATATTGGGGGAAAGTGTCTCGCGTGTCCTCGCACTTGAGCCAAAGAAAGCAAAGAAAGTAAAAAAACTTGCCCTCCTATTTTAGCGGAAAATGTTCCCCGCTAAATTTGGCGAATAAATTTGCCCGCTAAATTTGGCGAAAAACGTTTTCCGCTAAGTTTGGCCAAATAATTTCCCGCTAAACTTGGCGGAAACATTTCCAAGCTATATTTAGGCGCTGTGTGAAGTCACGAGGGTTACGTCACACCTGACGTCACTTGTGATGTCATTATGGGAAACGTTTCATAATGAAACGCGCGGTTACGCCGACGGAGACGGCTGCGCCGCTCAAACCGGAGACGGGCGCCTAAGAGCTGAGCTCTAAGCGATGTTACAAATTTGTTCAATGTTAAATTTGTTCGACGTTGAATTCATTGCACTGCCACCTAAAAGGTGTAGTCTGGCGTTTTCTTTGTGGACTCCGATTTCTCTTAAAATTTGATAAGCACATCTTGTTTTCGCAAAGTTGCGAAACAAGGTGGTTCCTGACCAGTGATTTTAGATATGAAAGTCTCCCCTGGCAACAATGAAAAGTGACGTCAACGTAAAGGGGGGGGGGGGACTGCGGCGGAGCATCAACTGAGCGCTTCCGAGACTGTGGTTTGCACGACTATGTTTGACCCAATTCTTGAAGATGAAAACGATGAAAATGAAGATCATTCCCTAAGTCCTATCCCCATGAAAGCTCGGCTGTGCTTCTCCGAGACATCTCGGTATCCACACAGAACCCCTTAATCGGCGGAAAGACGGCTGACAGTGACATGTGAGTAGTGATGCAAAACTATCGAGAAACTGACTATAAATCGCTCTTACTTACTATCGGTAGTCAATACAATTGATAACAATAACAAAATTGACCATTGATAGCTTTTTATTACTATCAGTAGTCAATACAATTCGTAACTATTGATAGTTCTTCGACAATTATCGATAGTAATATAGATATCACTATCGCTTTTAGTTGACTGTCTATATTATCAAAAGTCAGTTTCCGAAAAACTATCAAGTGCTAGGAAAATTCGCCTTTTGCGTTGCGCTGTGGCGCCATCTCACGGGCGCGACGAGAAACAATATGGTTGGCGTCGAAGTGCAGACGGCGCACGCGCAGTCGGATCTTGCAAAAGGCGAATTGAAGCACTATCCAAAAACGGTTTGACAGCGGATATGTACGATCAAACCAAGCGGAATTTAGGAAAAAGAAATAAGAAACAGACAAAATCACCTGAAATTTAAATTAAATACAAGAGAGTTGCATTGTCGTACAATTAATTTAGACATATAAAAAAAATTGTTTGTTAGTTTTTCTGCCGACTTCATTTGTATATTCATGGGGTTCAGATATCAGGTTTCATACCTTAGTAAGCCCGTGTTTTAAAACGTTTCAATATACTCAGCATTTTGTTTTGTGTTCAACCTAGCGAAACACTTGCTGAAGAAAATTAGCATCAGGGTTTTCACAAGTTTGTGTTTCACGCCCGTGTTTCCTTTCTTTTTCAATTGTCTAAGTGTTCCCTTTCATAGCCTTGACCACTGACGGGTAAAAATAAGCTCTCTGCTAGGGATCATAATTTTTTTTTCTCCTGACCACCATTTATAGCGACTCTCAGAAATTCAGGAATTACCTGTTGCAGAACGCACTTTGGCTTGTTCGCCGTGATGCGTCGCCACTTTTTAGATTCTATGTTGGCTCGCTTGCTGAGAAAATATTTCCTGCTGGTATAAAATACATCTTCAAAATACACGAGCAGTCGCATGATCTATGATATATATATATATATATATATATATATATATATATATATATATATATATATATATATATATATATATATAATATATAATCAGACATTTTTGTTGTACAAACTTGAGGGTTTGACATTGCCAGATAAAAAGCTTATAACAAAATATATAGTTCGTGGATGATGGAGCGTGCTGGCGAAGTTATAGTGTTAGAGGAGGAATTACATAAAAAAGGACAGTACTACAACAGGACACAAGTTGCTGACACTTTTACATATACTAGTTACTGATTCGTTCGTTCATTCATTCTTTCATTCATCCATTAAGTAATTCAATCATTCATTCATTCATTTGTTTATTTTCCGTGCTCATGAACGGCGAGTAGCCTAAGTGATGATGCACCGAGACAAAAGGAGCACACAAAATAAATCTAGGGCACGTGCACAGGTAATATCTATCATGGGGGAACAGAAAATAGGTAACAGTTAAATGTCAGCCATTGAACGCCTTAACGTTTTAACGCTTGAGCTGAAAATGTCAATGCTGGTTGTACTGAACGTGTTATAAAAATGTTGGATGCGGTTCATGGGACTGGAAAGGTTGATTTTTTTACTGAGACTGTGGTTACAAAGCAAATCCCTCCGACTTCTATAACAATGTAAATCATTTATGAGTAGACGTTTCGCCTCCTATGCGGAAGACATCATCATGAATCCCGGCTTTTGGATATGCATGTGAAAGTTGTATTTACCATCAAATGCACTCGCGGTACATATATATTTATAGGTGGTGAGCTGGTTGAACAATCAATGAGATCATAAACGCATTTGTACAAAAGCATTAAATCACGCTCAAGTCTTCTCGAGCTTAGAGTAGTGCAACCACATCGTCGTAAAAGCCTGTTATACTCTTAATAAGCGCTGCGGGCCATGTAACGATCATAAATAACTGAAACGGATAGATTTAGTTTTTCCATTCTTCAAATACAAAAGGTTTCGGAGCATGAAGTTAACTGTTCAGAAATGAATGATGACATGTGATCCAAATAACGACCGATTGCAGCAATGAGGCATTATTTCAATGAAAAAGGCTTGGGAATTCCAAAGGCACTATTGCTTTCTCTTTTTCTCGCAAACTGTTTAAAAAAACGCCACACGTATGTTTTCATTTGGGTAAAGTCATATCCCCATACTTGCGCATTCGATCACCACCCCTAGCGTTATATATAAGCAAGGTTCCGTATTTATGCGAGACATAAAGTATAGTCTAGTTAGCAGGGGCAACCGGGATATCCTGTTTTCTGGTTAGCTCATAAAGAGCAATGGGCACACCCCAAAAAAGCAAACAAAAACAGAAAGAAAAATCAAGAACCTATCAAGCTGATATCTCTTATGTGTTTTTTTCAATAGCATACAATATATATATTAGTAGTTTATTTGCAATATTTTATAAGGGGAAGTATTTGCCTTTTTGTGATTATTTTTCAATGGGGTTGAGATTGTTCCTCGATAATTATACGGAAGTCCCTAATTGGAGTTGCGTTTTTCTCCGAAGCTACACGAAATTTCCTTACGTTCTTCGTCCATCACCTAATAAAACCACATGAATAGCATTACAATTGTTGGATGTCAATATTTTCTCGTCATTCGACTCCGAACAATTTCACGATAGTCAAGGCTTGATAGTTTGCAATTGAGTTTCACGATTGTCGACTATCGAATGTTTTACTATAATTGACTACCGAAAGCATCCTATTCATAGTAGAATTAATAATTTTACAATAGTCGGCATTACGGCGATTGATAACTCTATATATAGTATTATTTACTATCGATAGTTAAATTTGCCTTACAATATAGATAGTATTGTTAATTCTATCAACAGTGTGAACCGTGCCACCAAAGCTTAGCATGACGCATAACAAAAGAAAAACAACAACAAGGATACATACTTAGCAGCTCACCGCCAGAGGGCTTATAAAAATAAAGTAAAATCTCCACTGACCCTTTAGCTCACAGTGTTGTGGAAGCTACGCGCTCCCCGGATCTACCAACCGCTTTCTTCTCATCACCTGATCCCGGTCCATGCGCGTGTGTTCGGACGGAAGCGTCATCACGTGGCTATATGTAAAAATGGCCCAAAGAGCACGTAGCTTCTGCCGCACTTTCAGCTCAGGAATGATCGGTGTATGGCCCTCAGAAAGTAACTAGTGAGCCCGTCACAAAGCGAACAGTGATCTACGAATCCAAGTCGAGGATAGCAACAGCCCCTTTCGGTGCTCATCATGTCCTGATGGTGTGACTAATCCCTGTTGTTCAGGTGGAGGGGGGAGGGTTATAAGTAAGCCGCTTCGACGCTTAGCATGCGAGAAAGGCGCAAAGAAGTGAGAATAAAAATGTAGCGGGAAACAAAGTAAAGGAGAAAATCTTCTTCCAAGAAGAATTTATTTTGGCGCGTCGGGCTTTAAGGAAGATGCGAGGTGTGTTGAGTATCTATCGTGTGCAAAATTTAAAACAAGTAAAAAAGCGGCCTGTTTAAAATTTTAAGAAAGAGGAACATTTATTCCAGCTAATGTTGACCCAGAAATTTGATTGGCTGGCGAGCAATTGAAAGACGTTCTGGACTCACCACGCCCTTCATTTCTCGAGCTGTCGGTGGCTTTACAAATCGCTGTAAAATGACTTTCTTCTTCCCCATAGCCATGCAACTGAAGCGACCGCACACCTCGATTTAACGGAAGCTCAAATCTCGTTTCGGGACTTCTGGACACAAAAGATCCGGCACTACGGATTGCTCAAGTTCCCCGTGCACGATGATCTGGTAACCAAAGGAGACCGCCACAGACTACATAAATCTCTTCAAGGTATCTACCACCTCTTCAACTCATGAGGGACACTGACCAATATAACCTTGAAGACAGGGCCTAAGCGGTAGGTCATCGTTAGTGGATCCCCGACATTCCCGAGCGGGAAAAACGCTGAAGTTCGACGAGGGCCACAGCAAAGTGGCAGACGCGTCCGTCTTGGAGTCACACCGTGCTTACGTGGCGCTTGTGGCGTGACGCTGTAAGACGCGCTGGTGACGATGCTGACGCAATGTGGGCGGCGCTAAAGTAAACCCACTAAGACAAAGATTATTTTAATTTTTTTTTTTTTTTGGGGGGGGGGGGCGTGGGGGAGAGTGCAGGCATTCTCTATAAGATGGTATTTCACTAAGCAATATACAGGGTGCGACCGTAAACGAAATTCGTTTTCCGAACGCATGTATCTAAAACTTTGCACTCGAACGAAGTATCGTAAGACTTTATGTCGATTTCGTTCTAGATCTGAAGTCATTGGTGGTATAAAATTAAAACAAATGATGACTTTCACAACTCCCTTGAACGCCGAATTAGAGCGCAGCTCTTGAGGAGGAGGAGGGGAGGGTATCCTTCTCCTCCCTCCTCTCCTCCTCTTCCCTTCTCTTCGTCCTTTCCTTCTCCCCTCGTCCTCCTCCTCCTCCGTCCGACTGGGCGTTTCCCATAATGCAACGCGCGCGTCACGAGTGAGACCCGTACGTTGCATTCTGAGACGTTTCCCATCATGCACCGCGCGGTTACGCCGACGGCAACGGCGGTGCCGCTCAAGCCGGAAACGGGCGCCTAAGAGCTGCACTCTTAAATGGAACAAAAACGGCATCGGTTTCTTTACTATGTCCTATACAGGATCTTTGCTGTTTGCGCACTGGTTTGTGATATTGTTCCCAAGTGGTCATTGTTTGTATATTTTGTGAAAAGCATGAATAGCCGCTGTTATATTAATGATCGCCAGCTTCTACTATTGGTTCTTAGAGTTTTTGCGTTGAGCAAGCCATCCGGGAGCGAGGTCATAAATCAGTGCACGCAGACGACAAAGAGGCTGGTATTGGACGTAGGAAATACACGGCCTCCAATTTTTCTATATTTTTAACATTTCTCTTCCTCTGAGTTGATCTCCGAAATAATTTAAGATACAACTTTTTGTCAAATTGACTTGGGGGCCGAATTCGAGGTATGTACATTTCGAATTGAAATTTTGCCAGGTGTGCCAAATGTGTTGGTCGTTACAACCGCCCCCTGTTGAGGCCGCTTGCTCAAGCTATCATTATTGCAAAATACACCGTAATGCGAAAGAAACGTACAAGAAATCAAATGAAAAGAACATTTAGAGGAACTGCTTGGAACCTCTCAGTAGGAAGTTTGGGGGTACACATTAGGCACGGTCATTTTCTAGTTCTCCAGTACGCTGGATCTAATCGGCGAGGACCTGGAGCGTCTGTACATTCGAGCTAAGGGAGCGGCCGGCGCGCCATCCGAACGCTCGGCAACCTCTCCGAGGCCAAAGCGCCTACGCGGAACCGGACACGGCGGGCAACTTTCCGTAACTACATCAGAGCAGCGTTAGAGAAAATACTCGATAAATGTATTAAAGTTAAGTTTTAAAATAATTGCTTTATAAAGTATTTAAAATACTACTCTAGTTACTTTCAATGTACAGTATCTTGAGTAGGGTACAAATACTTAGAAATACAATTCAGTTACTTTCGAAGATGCTTCCGAATTGCGTAATTTGTGTCGGCGTCAGTGGCAACCGCAATTATATAGTTGCGCAAATCTGGCATACCAGAATGGTTTATTAGCACGCAACAACACAAAACGCAAAAACAAACATCCTATGACTTCTTTGCAGTCCAACTATAAGCAGCAGGATATCCCTAATATATGTTACAAAACATTTCTGGGACAACAAAAAATGTGGTTGCTTTAGCTATAGTGACATCCCTGAATATAAAGTCCTGCGGCGCAAATTATACGCATTGTTTAACTAGAATTTTTATTCCCTATATGGGGAGTTCACTATAAACAAACTTGAAATACGATAATGAGTGGATGGATAACCAAGATGACCCACATACTAGCCACAACACCTGTTGCACCGTCTTCAAGTAGGTTGCGTTCAGAAAGGCAAACAACGTTGGGGGACGCTTTGTTGGCATTTTGAGTGTCTCCGTTGCCCCTCAGTTTGGCAATCTTTACTTCCATTTGAGGATATTTGTAGGGAAACTGTAGGAAACAAAAGGCGCCTTTGGGAAGGCGCGTGGAAAACCTTTATTTTACGAAATTTGGGGTGAAATACTAGACACAATCGGCACAAATGCGATGTTTTCACGAGCTTAATCTAAGTCACCGTAGCTTATCGGAGCTAACAACAGGATTGGTTACTCGAAAGAATGTGCCCGTTTGCTCATGCCATGCCCACGCTACTTCATACCGGAACATTCGAAATATGGCTGAAATTCAAAAATGTATTTCAGATAATAAGTGCAGCATACACAGAAATGTACTCAAAATACAGAATCAAATACTCCAGATCAAAAGTAAATGCAAGATACCAAGATGTTTCAAAAAGCATTTAAACACAGTATCTTGAGAAGAGTATTTGAGAAAGGCACAAGTCTGTATCACAGCCATCCAGTAAGCTACATCCGGATACAAAGGGTTTCGCCAGTACAAAAAATTCGTAACTTCAGCACTCGCGCAAGTTGCCAATTCTGCGGTGGAGGAAATCGACTTCCTGCTGACAAACCTTGCATTTACCCGTACGTAACTTCAGCTCGGATTCTCGCCGCCGCCTCAACACCGGGTGGAGCAGGCTGCTGCAATTCTGTTTCTCGGCCACGATAATATCGCTGGGGAAGCTTGCATTCCGGGCAGGCTCTTGCAACACTATTTCAATGTGTTTTCAGAAAATTCTCGATACGAATGAGATACTGAAAGGTAGGCGATTAAATGTGAACAAGTCTTCCTGTGTGTTCACTACCGTCAACATCCGTGAGGCCTTATTCAAAATCAATTGTTTAAATGCGTCCTTGACTTGAATGGTGCTAAAAACCTTCCCGCCGTTAAGCGCCGCAACAATGTCTTGAATCTGTGGAAGGAAATTTTTCTCTATTTCGCGGACCGTGTGAGAAGTCATTTTCAAATCCCCGCAGAAGCAAGGGCTGCCGTTTTTTTTTTTTTGACAACGGTAAATAGAGGTTTTGCCCGGATGAGCAATATTCTTTTCTTTTTTCTTGGTTTCTTTTCTTTTAAGTCTTCCATATCTAATTTGTCGTTGTCTGAAGTTGCCACTGGAGGCAAAACTAATAGTTCTACGAGACTTTCGAACTCGTTCATAAGATTTTGTCTCAATGCATTTGGCGCCAGCCTAACTTTGAAAAACAACGGATTCGCATCGTACCGCAGTTGTAAGTGAGATGCAGAGACCTTAAAGTGGTCCTAAGCACGTGTTAAACAAACTTGAGAACACTGCCAGCATAGACTTGATGTCTCTAGTGCAGGTCTGCTCACCTTGACATTTCTTCACGTAGACCGAAGGGGGCAGCAAGTCGAAGGCGCTTAGGAGGTCGCGGCCACATAGGTCAGGACGCCGAGCAGCCCACTACTCTCAAGGTTTCGGCCACCGTCTTGTTCTCAAATCCGACCTGCATGTCTAGCTGTCCAGGCACTGGTATGGGTTTCCTGTGTTTTCCCATTTCCGCAAAAAGGGGCTCGTTTCGGGGAGTACAAACTTGTGCGTCTCAAGCTGTCACACGTGTTGAAGCGTGCCTCCTTTGGTGCGGAAAGCTATCACGAAGAAAATAAAAAGAAACATAAAACACTCGAACGCTGTCCTAGCACTGGTCAATGGTAAAACTTGAAAAGCGCGAACCTAGAAACGCCGTTACACGTGTTTCAAAGTAAAAAAAAAAAAAACAGAACAAAAAAACAATACGACGCGTTTTGACGTAAAGTTTTCTGACGCAAGGACTTAGAGAGAGACACGCGTAGCCAAGCGGTAGTGGCATCAGGCCTGCACTTTTCTTGTTTTCCAGCGTTGAATCTAGCCCATTTCAGACGTCGAAAGAGTTTTGTCGCCTCTTGAAAACTTCAAAAAAGAAAAAAGAAGCTCAGCGATGGAGCCCCAAGTGGTGCGAGTCACAATCACGTTAGAGTGTACCGCCGAAACAGAGGGTGCCACAGTTTGTTCAATGCTTCGACGCAGGAAGCCCATTTGTTCAAGGAAACACGAGAACTCTTGCGATGTACCGCGCATTTCCTGCCAGACGTCTTTGTGCCGCTTGTATTTGGAGTACGTGACGATGAACAACGGTGCTTCCATGTCCAGTTGCGTCTTCGACGGTATGCCGCTCCACTGGAGGGTGCGTACGAATGGCTTAACAGGGCAGAGAGTCCCGACTATCTTCCTCGCGGTTGCATTGTATAAGAACCATCCTTACTACTGTCCGTGTCTTGCTGTATGGACAACGCCAAATTACATTTCTTCCTGCCGCTTAGCATTAAACCGCGCTTGGCCAGAGGTCCTCTTTTGTAGTAGCGGAAACAGCGTTTGTTGTGAAAAACATGCAATTGTTTGCCTCGCGACAACCTCCCCACAACTCATGCAATGTACACGGTCGTTCTTTCATGCACTTTCTTCCGTTGTTTCTTGCTGCTTCGCTTGGACCCGGAATGCGTGTACCGCACTGGTTCCGTCACACGACTTATGATGGTGAATCATCTGCTGTATGTTAATCTTGGCCAGCTCCGCTGACACAGCAATTTCTTAGAAATAATTTTTGGCCTAGTTGGTTAAACACAACAGAAAATGAAAGCGCGAAATACCACAAAAAAAGCACATGTCGTTCTCTTTTTGGCTTTCTAATTTTGTGCAATTTCTTCAACTTAGGGTAGCGTCAGCGACGCTCTTCGTGATCAAGGTACTCCACACGTCGGAGAATGCTTATTCCGCACACAAACGGGGCGTGCCATGTTCTGTTTAGGACGCTTCCAAAGTAACATGTATTCGCTAATCAGCGGATAGATACGACGATATCCCTCACAAACTCGCCGGGCTCATGATTCCTTGTAAAAAAAGCATGAAGATCTGGAAAATGTTTTTCGTATGTTGTGAGTGGTTTTTTGCGCCTACGGGTCTTCGTCGTGCTCGTCTACAATCACGTTTCCTGGGGAACACCGACTGCTTAACACTTCGAGCGTGCTGGTGTTCAATGCTACGGCTGGGAACGCTGTTTCTTTGTTTTTTCTTTGTTGTCGCTCACGCCTTTTTCTTTGAAAAAGGCCTACAGGCGCAACTAGTTGGCATCGCACTTGTCCACGGATTCACTCTAAAAAGGGGTGTAGACGTTACACCCCTCGTCACATATTCGACACCCCAAAACTTCAGTTCGACGTACAGCGTGCTGACGTCGAACTGAGTGCCCCAACTTTTGCGAGAGGGTTGATGACGGTGCGATATAACATATTGAACAGCTAAAGTACGTATGAAAGTCTGCAGGAAAAACGCACACGGTTTTGTAGTTGAGCCTAGAAAACCCCGATAACTTTTTTGCAGTCAGTCACACTTACATTAACTATTTTAATGAGTTGTACAACTCGGCTATCAAACCGCTCGTGAAAATTGGTAGCGTTGGTACAACGTCAGTGCGCTGTACATCCAACTGAAGTTTTGGGGTGTCGTATATCTGACAAGAGGTGTAAGGTCTACACCCCTTTTTTTAGAGTTTTCGTCGAACTCCGAGGGAGCTTACGACTGTCGCAATGTTGGATCCTTTTAAGCTGCTGGCATTCTGGTGTAAGCGGTTTGCAACTGCGGCAGGCAAATCAATGATGAGCAGGCATCATCAAGGCCACTGAAGTGATTCGTACGACGATTGCCGAATTGGCGAATTGACTCGGCAGGTAAACCTAGATTGCTAGAAACAAGAAGAATAAAAACACCAAGAAAGCAGATTACATGGTTGTGGTCATCGCCGATCAGAGCAAACCCAACAGCGCAAGTGGATGGAGTCACGTGATCGGTCATCTGGCACGCGCGTCTAACCGGTCCACTTCGAGGTCAGTGCGACTTACCCGCTACATATCAGAGCACGGGGCAATACGAAATTTGAGAGCACTCTAAAAGAAGCTCTTGAATACACCTAGAGCGCCTGACTTCAACTATCCGAATGGTCATCGGGTTTTAAGAGCTCTCTCGAAACCCTGAAAAGCAATTAGCCTAATATACCATTATAAATATTTAAGAGAATCGGAGTGCACCTCCGCGCTACATTTAAAGCTAACATTAGTGAATATTACGCAAAAAATCTTTATAATAGCCTTCTTCTCCTCAACCCAGAACCAAGGCATATCGCTCTTGCAACGTCACTAAGATGCGTTAACAACTTTTGTTGCACTCACGAAACGAGGAAACTTTCCCGCACAAAATGTTGCGAATCACAAATTGATGTCACCGTTTCCTGGATCCCGTGTCACGTGACGCCATGATGTTACGCTACAAAGTTGAGTAACGTCACGGTACCATGTGATACTGTGCCTCTGGGTATATTGACCTGACATTTTGCCTACATGGTATTTTGTAAATATAACTTGGCACAGTGGCGTAAGAAGTCACGTTACCATGTCGTGCAACGTCAGGTCACGTACCTTCCTGATGCCACGTGACACAATTCCTCGACATGGAAACGTCACGGGACATTTAATGTCTCGTTAGACGACTAAACGATCTCTCTTGAAATGCTGCATTTTAGAACGCAGCATTTCCAAAACAAAACCAAAAAAGAGAGAAGGAAAGTGAGTACTCTTTTGCAAACGCGTGAGAACTCAATGGACCTGCACAAAGCCGAAACAAGTACCAACAGAAGTTGGGATGAACCGTATTTTCATCCCAACATCCTGATAAAACTGACAAAGAAATCTAGATCCCCCCTTTTCCTGGAACAAAACCCCTCCTCGAACTTCAAAACTGCAAACAAACACAAAACAAAGGAAAGGACACAAAAATATTGAGAGGCTAGGGCTCACGATAAAACATGCCGCCATAAGGTTGATGGGTGACCGTGCACCAGATAAAAAAAACAGGAAAAGACATGCGATTTGTAGAAGTGTTTGAAGTCTGTATCTAAGTCTAATTGACGGAGTATCAACTTCCTTACTATGATTAATGATCGTGATTTAATTTTTTGCATGCGTCTGTTTCATCCTCTCGGCTAAGGTAACTGAGGTTGTCTGCCAAAGCGGCACATGTTATGAAACTCAATAATATGTTTTTGGCAATTCTGGTGAGGCGTCCTTGTTCTTAACGCAGTGGTTGTGTTAAGTTAATGGGCGATTGAGGCAACGCTTCGTTTGCCCTATGTAGCAGAAGGCACAATCAAAACAATCAAAAGAATTCTGACGACTACACTTGACAGACAATCAATATTTTGCCATAATGACGAATCAGCCGAACACATGTAAAAATAGGTTATTGAGTGTAATACTTGTTGCACCACTTTGGCAGTACAACTCAGTTATCATAACCGAAAAAGATGACAACAAACGTTTTGTAAAAAAGTGTCTCACTATCAATAATCATGGTAATGCAGTTAACAGACCCCTTTCGAAAGTCACGTACCGATTATTAGAAGGGCGGAACCCCTGCATTATAGCGGAACAACGGCATCGAGTAACGTGCAAGTTATTCTGTCAGATAGCGAATGTCGGAGCGCGGTCAACACTGCGAGCCGACAAGCCAATCAAATGGCGTCGAAAGCGCAACGTCACCGCGCTCCTTATCTTTTTTTGTGGGTGTGTTTTTGCAGTGTGCCGTGACGTTGAGGTTTTAGTTCGCCATTACTCAGCAATTTCACAGTTACCAACAGGTGGTAGTAGGGCAGTATTTCGAAGGGTGCCTATATTCCGTCCTTTAGTTTATATACAGAGTTAAGAAGATATTTACAAATATGATCGTTTCGTTTTGTTTTGGAACAAGGTTACCCAACAACCCAAGTGAAGTCCATTTCCTTTGCTAGCCCTAGCCGTCTATTTTGTTTGTGTCTTTCCTTTTGTTTTGAGCTCGTTTGGGTGTTTTGATGTTCAAGCTTTTTCCCCATGGTGCTCTTGGTTTGCTCCGAAAAAAGGTAAATCTAGTTTTTTTTGTGCGTGATATAATGATGTTCAGGTGAAATAATAAAGGTTTAACCCAACTTCTTTTGGTACTTGTTTCGGCATTGTGCCAGGTCTATTGAGTTCTCATGTGTTTCTTTAAATGGTGTTCTTACATTCCATTTCTTTTCTCCTTTTTTTTTTTTTTGGGGTTCATGTGGGCAGCGAAACCCTATGTAAACTATGGACTTATGTGAAAGAAAACTCAACTGTGTTTGAGACTTATGTGTTGTGTCGTGCTACTACTTTTCCCCAGCCTCAGGGGTTTCTCCTAAATTACCTAAAAATAATTGTGTGAATGTTGCTGGTTCCTAAACAAAAAGTTACTCTAGGACTTTAAACCATCTTTATATTCAAGGCTTTGTTTTATTCAACGCTAGCTAATTTACTTCTAATAACTAGCATCAAGTACCCTTGATAGCACACAATTAGTCAGCGAGGTAAAATGAATCGGCTCGACTCACCATTACAAAAAGTGTATGATGTGTGTTCTTCTCCTGATTGTTTAGGGGTCTCAAATATTTTAAAATACAATGAGATTGTACTTCATTGTCAGTTGTTTTTCCTTGAGTATTACTAGGCTACACACTAAAACATTATAATTTGATACCATCTTTCTTAGAAAAAATATATGCCTCTCGCTGGTGCAGCAACTCTGTAAATAATCATTTGACCAATTTGTTGTCACTCGATACTTGTTTCTTCCTTGTTTAGATATTACAGTTTGGGAGTAGTACCATATATACATTTAGTTTTCAAAATCTAACATACAATGCTAAACGCCAGGCATCATTGACAAAGCAGAAATTCCGTTCAAGTATTGAGACGGCACCATAAAGTTGTCGACAACATTCCTTTCCTCCAAAATCACTCGGCTTTTCCGGAAACATGCTGAAACGAACCAGCTGGAATTCCGGGAACATCTCAGCGGAGAAAAGCTCACCAATAAAGCGGCGGATGCGGAGAAGAGCTCACCAGTCTTTGAGCAAATGCGGACAAAATGTCGCCGATTAATTTTTTCATTTCATATCGAGGCTGTCGGATCATACGTAATATAGATAAATTTATAATTACTAAAATGCTTCAGTTTTGTAAAAACAAAATGTTCTAATATTTGTTACGCTTCTTGGCTATATTGCTCCCAAATTAATAATTGCGGGCAAGTGTTTTTTTTTGTTGCTTACTTTCTAGAGAACAAAGGCCTAGCTCAAAATTTTATAAACTTGAAAACCACGAAAAATTTTAAAAACACACTGTTGTCTTGTCTAAAACCTAAAAGTAAATCTGTAAATGTCAAAAATCCGAAAGTGCGCGCGCAACAACGTGGTGCTTCAAATTATCTTTGAAATCTTTGTTAACCTTTGAAAAGCGGGTATAAGGGTATGCAGGATATCGAGCTTTCTCTCTTCCACGGACATGCACGTTTTCTAGCCGTTTATGCTGTTTTTTTCCTACGTTGCCTTTGTTTAATAGTGTCCTTCTACGGCGAACGACCCATGACATTAGTATTCTGTAAGGTAGCGAATTGGCCAAGTTGTTAAACGTTATACATGATGAAAAGAGCTCAAACGACGAAGACGGAGTGAAAACAACAAACACAACAGGACGAAGCTGTTCTCGTGACTAAAATGTTAATAGTGAAATAAAAAAACAGCGTAGCCGGCACTGTTTGCATCGAAAGCACCTTCTCAACTCTCAGGTACCACATAATCTTTGGAGCTGAAACGGTTCATACAGCGCGATTCATGATTAACTTGCAAAAAAACAAACCTCTTTATCTTACAGAGTTGCCGACGGCGCACTGTTTAGTTGTCAAACCCTTGTTTTTTTTTGTTTTTGTTTTTTTTTTCGCGGGTGCCCTTGTTTAGATTTTTATACCTGCGCTCTCATTAATAGACAGAACGGATGATTACTAATTTCTGAGGACTTAGTAAATATGCGTTATAATCTTCAAGAATATTACAAAACAGAAGTTTTCTTTTTAAATTAAGTGACGAATTCTAATGGTGTTAAATTGCAACGTGTGACGCACAATTCGCTAAGCTAATAATTTTTTCTAAGTCGGTGAGCTTTTTTTTTGACCAACCAACTTGTTTTGTTAGTTTTTCGTTAGTCTTACACCGTAATAGCGCTGATGACGTCTTTTTCTGCATGAAGTTACGTGTGCGTCTCAATTTGAATATCTCAATCAATTAGCAGCGGCCTCAGGGTGCATATGGCGTCCGCATTAATGGTAAACGCCTAATGCTATGGAGTTCATTCTTGGGGTGCGCTTTCATATGATACGCTCTTTTGCACGACCTCACTGACCCTTAGGATGTGGTGCTTTCGAGATTATACTAAAACGAATTCGAGTGTAGTTTGCCCTCGGCCCCTCCTACAACAGACGCCGTATGTCATTTCCAATGGGCCGAGCGGCACTTGGCATTGGCCAAGTACCGCTCTTTATATTCCACCAGACAATATCATTTCAACTTATTTTCGTCACACGAAATTCGGCTGTAGAACCACTCTCTGTGGAATGCTTGACAATGCATGCATAAGTTTAATAGGCTATATACACGCGCCACTGTACTTTTGATTGAATAACCGCAATATTTATTCATGAGTTCAGACAACAAATGTACCATTTCACCGTTACATTTACAAAGATTATCGCGTTAATGGTACGCACACGACATTATTCAGCAGTAAAACGTATATATTTTGCAATGTCTGTATAGGACACTCAAGGAGTGTCCCCGGCAAAAATGTCCCTGGAAAAAAAAATGTCCCCGGAAAAAAAGTCCCTGCAAAACATTTCCCGGGAGAAAAGGCCCCAGGTGGAAAGTAGGAAAAAATGTCCCCAAAGGGTTCTCTATTGCTGGGTTTTCACTGATTCTCATGGCCTTCGGGCGGTCCTGTCATTATCCGGTCACAAATGAGCTGACCCACCTAGAGATTGAAAGGGAGACCGGAAATCACACAAAGCAACCGAAGTTATCTATTGTGGGATATTGTGCAAACCGGATATGACTTTGTCGACGGAGTTCATAAGTTTTAAATAGCCGGTCTCGTTCTTATCGCGTTGTCAGGAGCTTGGTCAGCGAAGTTGATTCACTTCGGGGACTTGCAGGCTGCTGCGAGGTGAGTTCTTTATCAGTCTATCTGCAAATAAAAGTGAACTTTGCTTTCTGATAAAAAATTAATTTACTCGTGTTTATTGGTTGACGATTCCTAACTAGCAACAACTCTTACCTTTGAATGCCGTTTTTTAAACTTTGTCTCAATTCTCAAAACTAGATAAAAGCGCGTTCAATAACTGATATCTATAACAGTACGATATATATTTCCAGAATGGAGACTTTGAAGTCCAACAAGGGAGGAAGAAAGTTGTGCGTGTATGGGTACATCTACACGAGACTGAAGGGCCTGGTATCGGATGATCATTGACGCTGTGTCAGAGAGCGGCATTCACTGCAGAGGAGCGTTGATTACCGACGGGGCAAGAGGAGTCTTCAACCATACTGTTCGTCATAACCACTCACTAGACGATGCTGCGATTAGTGTTTACAAAACTAGGATTAAGATGAAAGAGGGCGCCCTGGCTTCAAAAGAAAAGCCTGTCGCCGTTGTGGCCCAAGCCACGAGGGACCTGAGTGAAGATGAAAAGTGCCTCATGAAGAGTGAACAGAGCATCAAGCGCTCTATTCGCCAACAGCGGGCTTCGGCGTACCCGGCAAATCCTGTCAGCCTCCGGGACATGGTTGTTGAGCCACCCTGGACAACGACTGGGTGCAATGAATCAAGTCGTTTCTTCTGCTACGACAATGGACCTCCAACTGAAGCACGACTGCTCGTGTTCGCCATTAAGCCTTGCCTTAATCGGCTAGCCAAGAGCAGCATATGGTTTATAGACGGGAATTTTGAACTTTTCTCCCAAGGGATTGCTACAGTTGTACTTTGTCCTGTGTACCTCAAGGAAAGAGCGTTGTCTCTGTTGCTTACGCATTTATGACAAAAATGACAAGAAGCCCATGAAGACCTTTTCACGTCCCTCGCTAGAGAATGTGAGTTGCGTGGACTGACACCCTCTCCCTACATCGTAATGTGGGATTTCAAAGAATCCACCGTAAACACTGTCAAGGAAGTACTTGGGGAAGACGTTATCATTAGGGCCTGCTGCTGTCATGTGTGCCAAAGCACCTGGCGAAAGGTTCAACAACTCGGACAAGCGAGGCTCTACAAAGAAGTCGAGAGCTTTCGTACTTTCGTTGGGACGTTCGACGCCCTCGCCTTCCTGCCACCCAAAGGCGTCAAGAGTGGCATGCATGTCTTGAAGGGGATGATGCCAGAAGCCGCAGGAGATCTAGAGTACTTTGACAAAACATTAAGCGGATGCTATCGGCGCATAGATTGAGCGAACGGCGTCGTCAGCCTGCGAAGGACGCCACCAAGCTATCTTCCCGCCACCCGGAATGTCCATTCGGCCACTCTAGATGAAGGTCATAGGACCAACAACTACTCTGAAGCATGGAACCGTAAACTTGGAAGCGTGGTCGGCCACAGCCACCCAATAGCATGGAAAGCTATCAACGCCTTGCGCTCGAAAGAATCAACCCTGACAATCAAGACTGCCCAGGATCGAGTCGGTGGTCCTCCCAAGAAGATGTTCAAGTCCACGCTCGTCTAGATGCACCGCCATCTTCACAGCCTCTGCAAAAGTTACGCCGCTGGGGCAATCAGATTGAAGATTACATGTGTGCCGTAGGCCGTACGATCTGCTTTCGACTTTTGTGTATGAATCTGGAGTGTGTCATTTCAGTCCTGATTTTGTAACATTGCATCTCAACTGTTTTCTTTTTATTGTGAAATAAACATTTATAACACTTCTAGTCAAAATCAATTTATCGTGATTGGAGAAATTTGAGAGGTACCTGTGCATCAGTTCCACATCGGTAAAAAAGCGTGACACAGTTAGCGCGAACATGCAATCGCTAGTTTTTTTCTCTTCTCATAGAAACGAAAGGTTGTTTTTTTTAAGTTATTATAGGTACTGAAAGTGCTTATTTGGGGATATAATGCAGAAGTAAAATTTCGTTCAGAATAATAAAATTTCGAAGCGAAATGTTAAATGCACCGATGTCGTGTTCGCAAAAACACTGTCGCGATGTGTTGGAATCGTATTTTCCTTATTTGTTTCACCGTTTTTCCTATTAGCCACAGGGAGCCTTTTTTCCCACAGATATATGACCGGACCGCCCGAAGGTCATGAGGTTCAGGGTACCCAGTGAGAGAGAATCCTTTGGGGACATGTTTTCTTACTTTCCACCTGCGGCCTTTTTTTTCGGGGGACATTGTGTCCTGGGATATATTTTTCCGGGGGCATCTTTTCTGGACACATTGTTCCCGGGGACATTCTTTCCTACACCCGTGTCTTTATAGTTAACGACAGAATCAATTTAAAAGAAAGTTTTGAATTATTTAAATTATTAAAAGATATCTCAAAGCGCTTTTTTGGAGAGAGAGCGAAATATAAGTTAAGCTTTTTGTTGAACCAAGTTTTGTACGTAGTCTCCACCGCGTTCAAGGCATGCGGTTAACAAAAAAAAAGTTTTGAGGTGATTGTTGAGAGGGGACAGACATATGAAGGGACAGAGGGGACAGATATCATAGTCTAATAACACCCTCATTCAAAAGAAAATGCACTTCAGAAGTTCAAAGTGCGATACCATTATTTATGGGTAGACAAACTACAAGTGGAAAATGAAGGGAGACGTGAAACAAATACGGAATAGCGCGGTCTTTGTATGTTTTGTGAGAACTTGATCCTAACGTACCTTTTTGCATATCTTGAGAAGCACATCTTCCTTTGAATAGTTGAGGTGCTTCGAAGTTCGCTGAAAGCTAGGAAGCGTATTTAGTTACTGTCTTTCGCCCCGCCATTTTCAAAAGATGGCCAATTGTATGAACTAAAACCGAACTTTTACTGTACGAGGGTGTGTATCATATGACCCATATTTTCGGAATGTTTTCAATCACGTTTTTTGTTGATATTTTGATGTAGAAGCTGCGAATACTTCAAGAAATCAACAGAGCTGGCAAGTCTGATGAGCCAGGGTATCTTATCCTTGGAATAGATCTGTATGCTCGAAGGACTGGGGATGTTCATGGCTATCTGCGAGACATTCTTCAGTAAGTTACTTTTTGCTGGTCTATATAAAGTTTGCATCCGATTCTCACCGAATATGTAGAAAAGTTATATGGCATCATATCCAGTGAGCAATTCAGTAGTATCGTACTTTCGTGTATTTAAATGTTTCCTCTAATACAAAAACCGCTTCAGCTTCCCTTGAAATATAATATGTTCCTTTAATTTTTATTTAGTCAATATAGATTTATGGTTCCAATTAGAAATTTGCTAAGCATCATCAAAATCCTCTATTTGTAAGCGTTTTCGGAGTTAGGTTTCTTATTAAAGGGCAGCTTTGTACCCGCGATCCTGCTGCCACGTGGCCGCAGTGCGAACCACCCCCTCGCCTCCCTCGGAAAAGGGGAGAGAAGCAGGACGCGCGTGTGTAGCGCGCCTAAGCCCCTGGGGAACAGGACCGTAGGCTCAGAGATGCGCTCCGATATAAAACCGAAATATAGAAACCCGTCCAAAAGAAGCGTTTCTACAGACGCGTAAAATGCTACCCAATGTTTTATTTTCATAAAAAGAGTTGATTTATTGGTTTTTGATGACTCTCAACAAGTTTCTAATTGAAACCATTTGTTCATTTTCACTAACTAAGAAGTTAATTAAAACATTGTATTTATTATTTGAATGATCGTTACGATTAGGCCCTATACTACGTCCCCCTGGCTGTATAACTCCTCTGCCCAAAACGCATTAGTGTAGATACCACGACTTTTTTAAAGAAATATGTAAAGCTTAAAAAAATCGCTCTGTATACCAGTGAAAAAGCTGATACCAGCATGGTGGAGCCATCTGGGTAAACTCTCTCATGGCTCCAACATGCTTTTATTACCTTTTCGCTGGTACAGGATGTCCCATTATACGACACCCTTGAATGAGGCTTTTCCATGATCTTTCCATCATCAAGATTTTCCAAAAGTGTAGAGCCCAGCTCTCGTAGAAGAGGGGACGGCATGGACGGGAGTGAACGCCCCTCCTCCACCTCTTCCATACCCTCCCCTCCAACTCTTTCTCCATCTCCTCTCTTTATCCTCCTGCATTCTTCCTCCTGTCCTCCTCCCGTTAAATTTCCCTCTAAATTTTCCTCTCAATTCAGCGAAAATTTCCCCGCGAAATTTAGCGCGTCAAGTTTCCCCGCTAAATTATTCCGCTAAGTTATCCCTCTAAATTTTGCGGAGAAACCAAATATCTTCATGGTTGACGTGAAGCGAAGTCATGTGACGTCAGTTTCCACCTAGATTTAGCGGCAAAATATACGTCACGTAACATCAACACCTATTGAGTTTCCGCGCAAAATTTAGAGGGTAAAATGACGTCACATGACTTCGTGCCAAGTCATCAATGAACAAATTCAGTTTATCCGTTAGATTTAGCGCCAAAATCGACGTCACGCGACCTCAACACCAATTCAATTTCCCGGTAAATTTAGGGGGCGGTTACGCCAATGGCGGTGGTGGCGCCGCTCAACGCGGAAAAGTGTGCCTAAGATTGGCGCTCTAATAAATATTGGTATATGGACAGCTTTAAAGTATTTGAGTCATGCCATAACCTCCTTTATTCTAGGAAGCCTCTAAAATTGCGAAAGAATGTAGCGCTCCAAAGGGGAAAGAATATGAGGTAACAGGGTGCACACGGGGTCTCTCGGGCAGCACCAAACAAAGTCCTTACGGTAATATCCGTAAACTCAGACTAGCTGCTTTTTCTTTCGTTTAGTTCGGAAAAATAGGAAGTTTTGCGTCGACGTCCATTCTTTCGCTCCTCTCTCATTTCTCCATGCACCGGAAACCTCATTTCTTTTTCTCCGGTGCGCTTTTGTAGCTGCTTCACGGAGAGGTCACCGCGCGTTCTTTTGGGGCAGGCTGAGGTGGCACCCCAGGAGTGGTGACACCTCAGCTGAGTGTTATTACAGACATGGTGACGTCGAGCCCCGGCGGCCGGGGGCTCAATGGCTCCGCCGTAGAATCGACGGAAATTTAGGAATAAAGAAGGCTACGTTCATGGGCATGTCTTCTGTAAATTAGGGAAGCCCATGCCCGTGTACCGTTTTCATGTGATATTTTGTTTCTAAACATTTGCATGAGAAAAGGCGTAACCTTAATGCCACTCTGGATGTGCAGACTGTTTGAACCAAATATTCAAAATGAAGTGGAATAACGGCGGCTTTCCAGGGATACCTCAAAACCATATTTGTTTCGAATTATAACGTATATTTGCTTGACGTCGTCGAAGAATTCCAAACCTAGCAGGAGCGCGTCTTTCCCACATTGATTGCCGAGTTATAACTTGGGAGTGTCTAGAATATTTTTCTTTAATGTGCTGTAAGCTCAAGCCCTATTTTACATCTGAATGAGACTCCATCGATCCATTCTTGCGATGCGCATAAACTTCCAGCAACTTTTCTTTTTTCTTGGCGAGCGGGACGATTCACCTGGCTGTGGTTTGGGGCTATAGCCCGGATTACCCATCATTGAGCCCATCACGTGATCCGCCCTTACGTTTTTGGGCAGATAGGTCTGTTCGTGGTGGTATATTTAGTTTCTCTTTAGGTTCGACCGCAGACGACGCCACCATTCGACGAAGCCAATCAAACGGAGCCAAAAGTGCATTCTCAGCGCACTCATCGCCATTGTGCGTTTGCTATTACCGACCAGACCAATGAGGCACAAAGCTTTTGAAGCCGCCATAAACGGCACCTAAATTCCCCGTTGTCTGTAGCAGCGAATTGAGGCGTAAAAGAGGAAGAGGGGCGCGCGCGCTCGGCAGCCCCACTCTTCCCCCTTTCAGGTCACGTGTCAGGCGTGGCCGGAGGCCCCGGGGGGGGGGGAGTGGGAGGGGTAAATTCTCTCTCCTCATATGTTCTGCACTCTCCTTTCAGCCAGGTTCCACCGCAAATGAGCGGGTACGCTGCCCGCTGTTCTCCGCACCGCAGACTGCGGGGGCGGGCTGCTTCTAGGATTGCGCTGTGTGTAGGAATGCTTTATACTCAAGCAGTCTTAAAGGAGCCCCTGACACATCAAAATCATTTTTTTTTATTATCCGAAACGAATGAAAACGATTCCTGGACATTACCCTAAAAATTCGAAACTTGAATATTCTCTTATCGTGAAGTGAAAAAATAATTTTCGAATGCCGAATTTGAACTTCCTTGCCATCCGCGACAGTGCACTGACGTCAAATATTGAGCAGTCCTGCGAGTCGAGTTTCTTTCAAGCCTCCGCTCCGAACCACCGTTGCCGCCGCGACCCAAGTGCCATGTTCGCCGTCGTCGCGCGAACAACCGGTTTCCTCCGTGCGCGCCGTGCCGCCTATCGCTGCGAGCTGAGGACGGCTTGACTTTCGAGTTTGAAGTTCTTCTAAGGCACTCTCAGCGATCTCAATATTTTTGAAACGGTGTGAGGTCGAAGAGAACGCGCAGTGGACATTTGTCAGCGACGTCAGGGGCCACGACTCGCCGGCTCTGCGTGAAAGGCTCCACCGGCGAAGTAACAACTGAAACTACGATATGCGGACACAAAATCCAGCTGCTTTGACCGCTTGAAAATTTCTTTTCCTAAGTTTTAGAGGTCATCGGGGGCCTAAAAAAATACCACTTCCTCCGATTCACCGACTCGCCTATCATCTTCTGCTACATCCGTCGAGCGCCGCCATGTTGTCCTAAGGAGGATAAGAATCCAGAAGGCGACATCACACAGGACTCCGAGTTTCGGTATTTCAAAAAGAAGGGTCGTAGTGCGTTCGCGATTGCGTTAAAAACATGTTTTACGAATGCCGTCATTAAATGTTACAGAAATGTCGCCTACAAAGCTTCTTAATTTTATAATATTTGACGTCGCAAATCAAAAGAAGCCAAGAGGTGAAAAGCGGGAGAGAAAAACGCCACAAAAAAGGCGCACGCGCTTTGGGGATTTTTTTTTTTTGCGTTGCGGTGTTTTCTGCGTGTTTATGACGACAACTTCGAAGTTTTTTTTATAATAAGAAAATACAAGTTTTGGGGTATCAGTGTCCCTTTAAGTGTACTTCTGTCATATTTTTTTATCTGCGCAGTTGGTTGGGCCGGAGATTGGAATCCCAGAAACACAAGGAGCGCTGTGATGATGCGCTTTTGACAACGCTTGATTGGTTACATTAGATCGTAGCGCCGGCTGTGGCTGGACTTGAAAGGAAACTTAGTACAAAAACAAACAACCTTGGGCACAAAACTTTGTGGCGTAGCTATACAGGTTGTGTCTTTTTAGTCTTTAATTACACGTGCGTTTTATGAAGACCTGAAATGGTCACAAAATCTCTCATAACAAACTGAATTTCCTTAACTAATTTTTAATTTGTGAAAATAAACGTATGGTTTTTAAGTAGATACACGTTGGGTGTCGTCAAAATCCTCTAAGCTAGTCATTTTGAGAAATATCTTGAGCTGGTTGGCTGTGCAGTTCTGCGCAAAAGTTACCAATGGTGAACATTGAAGAAAGCTTGCGATGGGAAAGAGTGCATGACAGGAGACGTAAACACCGGACTGTACTGGTAGCCTTGCACCTGTTGCACGAGTGGTACATTTGGAACTACACCGGGCTCCCAAAGTTATCCGACCTCTCCAAAATTCACCGATTAATGGTTTTCGATGAAGCTCCCGAAGTTTGACATTGAAACCGCGTGTTAAGTTTCACTAATTTAGAAATTAATGATCATATTTTAGATAATTATTCGGCTTATCGCGATCATTTGCCTTCTATATTATGTCCCTCTGGTCGTGAAGCTTTCCTGTACAGGCCGTATTTTTAACGTTTTCACGACTTTTAAAACAAAAATTGTGCTAAATATTAAAAAAAAAATCCTAGAAATGCATGATTTTGCTCACAATTGCCGTCATTAATAATTGCGCAATTTTTTTCTTGTTCTTTTGTATTCACCAGAAATGCGTCTATAGATGCTGTGATAATTCGAACACACCTAGAAAATGATCCTGAATTAAAAGTAAGCTGCAAGATTACGGGTCCAAATGTCTACTCTCACCCTTCTAACAAGTACGAAGTTTCAATGGTGAGAAAACAGTTACATTTATTGTACACCGGGTGAATTTCACCTGAGCCCGTTTGTTCTGAATGCTGGCTGAACCTTTGTTGTCGACTCATGAGCAACTTCAGTACCCTGTATTCGGTGACACGTTAAGGATACAGTGGATTCTAGCATATGAGCACGAGTATTCTTGCCTTTTGATAACACTTCGACGCACGTTCAACCAAAACACCCCGTAAAGGCAACGAACGCGCGACGTGCAAGGAGCATCTAGATCTCAGTCAGTCACCGCGCATTGGCCTACCCACGGGGCGTTTAGTTTGAATCCGCTAATACGGAGTGCATGCTCAGGACTGGCTGTGATTAATAGGCTGGTAAGACCGGCCATCCTCTTTGGTGTGTAATGCACATTGCAAAACGACTGCGGAAGCTTGTCATCAGCACGCACCCAGCAGCCCCGCACTCAACGATGGCCACCAGTGAATTCCTTCTATGCTTTGTGTCACTTTAAGCCCGATCACTTCCGGCGCTACAATCCGATCGGGCCGTTCAAGCAGCGCGCAAAGCTCTTTGTCAATTGGAAGATCCCCTTCGTGTGTTTGGTATCACCGACTAAACCGGGGTCACCGATGCCTTAATTTTACTGTCCCATGTGAATTACTGCATCAAATGCCGTCTGAGCACTTATCTATAGAAGAATATGACATGATTTTGCACTGGGGGCCGATAATAATCGAGATCCTTCGTACTCAGTGCACCCTGCGTTTCCTAGGTGATCACAGAGAATTGTGCTTGGTAAAAAAAAAAAGTCATTCAGCAGTTGACTGGTCTGCGAGCACCAGGGTGGAAAGAAAAAGAATGATATTTGTATGGTGAATCGAACAAATCATATTGATTTTTTTTATAATATTGCTGTAGCTATAAAAAGTTATTCTGTATCTTCACAGCCGTTTTTAAACAGCGCAGATTGATTGATCGACTCCTCCAATTACTGATGAAGTTGTGGACGAAATGGCTGCTGTATATATAAAGTACAGTTTAATTAACACGTTCTTTAGAGGCGTCTAACCCGCCAAACACAAACACTTGTTTGAGTCTGTTTTTGCAATACAAAAATATTTATCTTATTTTTATTTCGCATTTTTATTGGCTTCCGATAGGAGATTACGTAACGGGCGAACGACGTGGAAGCTATAATGAAAGCTAGCTGCGACGATTTGCTCAAAAGAGAGCTCGCTTTTTTTTATGCCTGGTATAAACCTTATAGCTTCGTGATTTGTTTATGCCAGTACATACGAACGTAACTAGAACATCTTAGTTGGGGAACTGCCATAGAGCCTGCTCCGAAAACTATGGCAACGGCTCGTACAACAGAACCGGGCTAACGGCGATCTCAACGCCGCCATTTCTCCTGCAGCGGACACTCGAGGAACGGCACGGCTGTATCGGTTAGGGACGCAGTCGAAAGCGTCTGCAGTGACGGTTCTCGTTTGGCTTTAACAGGCCATTTTGAAGCCGAAACATACACGGCCGAGAGGGTTTCAGGAATGCCAACACCCGTCTCTCAAGCGGTGTTGGGGAATGCGCACCCCATTCCATTCCAATTCCATTCCGGGGAATAAGAGCTTCCAGCAAATTCCAATATTTCAACTCCTCGGAATGAAAACACCGGGCCCATTCCAATTCCTGGAATTGCTAAACTCTTTGATTCCTTTCCTTTAATTCCTAAACGTGAAAATATGAAAATTAATAGCTAAATTGTGTTAAGAGTGAAAAAGCAGCATAAAAGTGCTAACGCTATTAAAATCGGAGACGACTGCAAAATCGTGCAAAATGCTCCTCAAAGCATTCGTTCAAATAAGCTGAAGGGTGTTCGCACGAAGCGCGTCGCGGCGCTTGGTGTCACAGCAGAAATCGATCGCGCGATCAAGCGTAAAAGGCATGCAAATTAGCAACAGACCGAAAAAAATCAAAAAACGAAAAAAATGTTTCATACGTTAAAACACTTTTTATCTGTTGTGAATGCGAAAGCATGAATATCGTTCTTCCGCCCCTTTAGTTCGTCTGCGACGTAATGTCGTGGAGGCCACGTTTCGCTACTGCCGAGGGTGTGGCCAACGTCCAAGCGCGCGTCTCGTGAAGTAGCCGCGCCGTGCTGAGCCAACACCTCCT
>JAZHYW010037794.1:0-45000 GCA_037355805.1 Ixodes ricinus | reverse complement strand
ATAATTACTGGAAACGATGTCTGTTTCTATGCTGCCCACGACATCCAAGCAGCGATAGCAGAAGACAGAGTTGAAACGGCCTCCTTTCCTGAGCTTCTTAGTGCTGCCGCTACGCGGCGTCGATTTTGCTGGAGTCGCTAATACAAGTGCACGCCTCCACGCCGACTTGCCGACGCCAATTCATGCTGAGCATAGATGTGAAATATACTTGTTTGTTGCATTATTATGCAGCTTTCTCTAGGTCGTTGCTGCCATTTGTTTAGCAAATACTAGCATCAAGGGATTAAAAAATGTCAAGTACTCTTTCACTGACGTTGATTCCGATCTGTGTCTTGGCACACCGCTGCAGGTGGACGCTCTGGACTATGTGCAAAAGCACTACGACCAGTTCAGAGGACGCTCGCTTATGGTCTCTTTTTCAATGAGCCTACTCATGGCGAGACCAAGCGTAAATACCTCTCCGGACGATTTCAAGCTTGGAAAAGACTGCAGAGTTATTAGATTTTATGGCATAGGGACGGTAAGTAAAGAAAGTAAATACCATATTTACCATTGCGTCCCCGTTCCTCTCCTGGTCACTTTACGTTTCAAGTGCTTGATCATGACAATTGCAATAAACTTCGGCTAAAGTTAGGAGATGGGCTGGGCGCATAGTTGATACTTCATTTCATGCTCAGTATACAACGCTGCCAAAACTACTGGCGTAAGTGTGGCTTCATCTTTGGCCATGTTTGCGCGAGATCTCATGAAAAAGATTTGAGTGATGAAGTCCAAGATCGCGCAACAACCTTCACACCGTTTTACAAAAAAATGGTGAATTCGGGTGGTCATTTCCCGGCTAAATATGTTGCCATCTATTTGGCCAGGGCGTTGGAGTGGTCAAAGGCTGGCGAGTGCTCGCCGTTCGGGTGGCGCTTCTCGGGTGTGTGCCGGTAAATTGAAGGCAGAATTTTCACCAGACCTCCAAGGGATCGGCCAGCTTGGCTGCCATACTGCATTCGGTATTATCATACCCGAATCGGGACAGGGTAACAAACGAAGGTATGCTCGCCGGTATCCGGTACGACTAGAAAACGAAGCCATTAAGACGTGCACCTTCTGTGCTTCGAGAAAGATAGGGAAAACAACGATAATCAAATGTTTTAAAGGAGCGCAATATTTGTGCAAGAATTCGTCCAGCTTGCACGAGGCCAGTTTTTTCTGGGACACACCATTTTATTACTCCGCCTTCAAAACAAAAAATCGAAGACGTTTACAATTCTCTGCAACGCCGACTCCGAGCTCAGCTCTTGAGAAGCAGGGAGAGTACGGAGAGGATGGTATGCGCCTCCTCGTAATTCTTACCGTCCCCTCCTCCTCTCCTGCACCCCTCGCAGAACGGTTTGGATTTGGGCTAGTTAGTTGATCATGTTTAGGGGATAAAAACGTCCGTCATTCATAGCGCTTTTAAACCCTAAAAATGATCAACCAACTTGCTCAAATCCAAACCCTTCTGCAATACCTTTCTTCTACCTAGGCCTCTTTTAACTGCTTACCGTGTTATCGAGTAATCTGTGGTGTGTGTCTCTCCTGCTCCCCTCCTATTTAGCGGGAACTTTTCCCTAAATTTCTCGCTAAATATAGCGGGCAAATCCCCCCCCCAAAAAAAAAATCACCGCTAAATTTAGTGAAAAAATTTCCCGGCGAAATTTACCGACAAAATTTCCCCGCTAAATTTAGCGGAAATTTTTTTCCGCTAAAATTAGCGGGGGACATTTTTCTGCTAAACTTCGCGGGGAAATTTTCCCGCTAAATTTAGTGGCGAATTTATTCTAGAAAACGTTTCCGCTATAATTAGCGGGGAATTTGTTCCGTGAAAGATTCCCGCCAATTTAGCTGTGAATTTTTTTTTCGCTAAGTTTAGCGCGAAAATTTTCAGCGGGGAAATTTTTCTGATAAATTAAGCGGGAAATTGTTTTCGCTACATTTAGCGAGGAATTTATTTCGCTAAATTTAGTGGACAAAATTAGACATAATACAAGGCGCAATGACGTCACGAGTGACCCTCATGACGTCACACGTGGCGTCACATGTGACGTCAATATGGGAAACGTCTCACAATGCAGGTGGCGTCACCGTCGCCGACGCCGACGGTGACGGTGACGGCGAAGGCGCCGCCATTAAAGCCGGAAACGGGCGCCTAAGAGCTGCGCTCTAAAAATGTATGGTTAATTCTGTAGCTTGACACTCGAACACACATTACAATTTGAAAGGCGTGGGCGTTATGAAAAGACGGGAATCTATGAGAAAATAATCACAAAAAATAGAGTATGAACGCGACGCGACGCGACGCTTGTAAGCTTTGGAAAAATGGCATGAGTTCTGAAATCCAAACAAAATACATTAAACTTTGACGCGTCTGCGGGCAGCACCACACATATTTATTAATCAGCCTTTCCATTAAGCTTAAAATTTAAGATCCTGTTTGCTCTGCGGACTGTGATAATGTCTATATTTTGAAATGTATTGTGACGCCACTTGTGTTTCCACACATCTCAAAGTCCGAAATTATGTTGTTGATTTATACAGCGCGTGCTTACCCTATTGAAAAATTCGGCAAAATCTTCCAGTAACATACGGTGAAAACGGGTGAGTTTTTACCCGCTTTCCCCCGATACCAGCGTAGTTTACTAGTCTTTACTAAACGTTTTAATGGCAGCCACTCTTGTTACCAGACGTACACGGCTTTCTTGGAAGGTTTACCGGCAGCCACACTCATTCACCGGACTTCACTGGAACTCGACGCGACGGGATCGGCTAAAGCCAAGAAAGCCAAGACGAGCCGGAGACTGAACGTGTATGGCGGCCGACAACGCAGCGACATTCTCGTGAGCAATTTAGGTCAGGGCGATGTTGCAATCCTTGAAAAAGTGCACACAAAGAACTGGTTTGAAAATCCAGGAAGGTGGGCAGCGATCGCTGTCCAATAGATATTTTTGACAGGCAAAAGTGTCAATGGCTGGGCAGGTACGACCGCTCAGGCGGAGCAGTCTCGTACCTTGGTCTGAGTGTGTAATAGCGGCCGCTATCGCTGCTGCATTAACGTGAATGTTTTAGCTCATGACGATGCTTGTCACAAACTTTGAATACGACACACGCTCCAATGGACTTTTTTTTGTATATTTTTTCTCCTCGCCGGTGCCGCTCCCCCTGTTTTCGTTCTGCGTGGGTCTCCGCCTTGATGCGACCTCTCACGGGAGGACGAATCCCGGTTTTTTTTCTTCCTCCGGTGAAGGGAGCGGCCTCGGCACTGGCGAGACGATAATTGCGACGCGGGTAGAAGGGACAGTGTTCGAAGGGAGGGCGACAGAGTTTTTGGGTCGGGAAGTGAACATGACGTTCGTGGTTGCGGGGTGATCCGCGGTTAACGGCGGCAAGCCGACGCCATACTTGAGGCTTCTTCATCGTCGGACTTGCAGACGTCGTCTTCGTGCTGGACTACCCCCGCGGAGAGCCCGACGATGCCCCTTCGACTTCAATTTGAGTTAGGACTGCCCTTTGAACTTTTCAGAGTTCACGTTTTAGTTTATTTTCTCTCCCGTCATTTGTTTTCTTCTTTTGCTGAATTGTCGAACGTTCTGTTTAGAACTTTAGTAATGTTGTAGCACGCCGTCTGTTTGGATTGGCTAATTGTGTAGTTCTCTGTTCGAACCTTTTCATTGATGTTGTGCAGTCGTTGCTCATTCGCAAAACACCGATTTTGTTTCCAAGTGAATATTAATACTCTTTGATTAAAACGATGTGTCTCCAGCTCAGCGCATTGCATTTGCCCCGACTGGGGCTCACGCGTTAACCGCGCGGATTGACCTGCCTTAACAAAAAATGTTTCTCGCAGTCGCTGTAGAGGGCCGGCGGGAGAACCCTAAAGAGGGTGGCCGCTCTAGAGAGGGCCACTGTGACAATGCTGCAATCTTGCAAGAAGTGCGCGCAGCGAACTGTTTTGAACATCCAGAAAGGCGGGAAGCGATTGCCGACCACATTTTCTTTGCGTCAGGCAGTAGTGTCTGGGCCAGAGCAGGTACGAGACCTCTCGGGCGGAGCCTTACTCAGGAAGCAAGTACCTGGCTGTAAATAGTAATCTGCAATATGTTTTACTGCTTCGGACCCACTTGTTTTGGTGGATGCCATTGTTTTAATTATATTACTTATTATGTCATGCCTAACTCAGAAAGTCCGTTGCAGTAACCTTTAGTGTGCAATCTCTTTCTGTGTTTGTGCGCCGGTTGTGCTGGTGGATTTCTTTTAATGTGTATTTTAGTCATTATGTCATGCCTACCCCAGAAAGCCAGTGGCAGCCACTTTTAATGTGCAATGTCTTTGAACGGGTGTAAGTCAGGTGTTCTTGAAGGTGCCATTTTTAAATTATTTATTATGTCATGCATACATCAGAAAGCCTGTAGCAGCCACTTTATTGTACAATGTTCTCCTGAATTTGTGGGTCAGTTGTTCTGGCAAATGTCTTTTTTAATTATATTTTCAGTCCGCCATGCCTACTTTCGAAAGACAATGGTGCTACGTTTAAATTAAACAGAATTTTTTCTTGGTTCCTCGGCCAGTTCTGCTGGTGGATATAATTTTTAGTTTCACTGGTAAATACAAGCCCATCGAACACCTTTACCTAACCTTGTGAAGTCGATTATATCATTTTTAATACAATCTCCTGCTACCGAAAGCTTTTCTTTTTATTTATACCTGCCCCGGTTTTTTTTCGTACTCTCAGTCGCTCAAAGTGTTTAGACGACTGATATCATGGGCAGCAATGTGGTGCATAATATGAAGTATTTTTTATTAATCTCATATCCTTGGATTTTATAGTTTTGGTTGTGCGAATTGTTTCACTGTTAGCGACATTGTGCAATAAAGACATGGAACTTCCAAGTCTATATGAACTAACAGATTCATTGGCTACCGAACCCTCCAGCATCTCGTGGACATACACCACCCACAGTTTACAGTCTCCTTCATAAATGCCTTCCAGTGACGTCCGAAGAAAACGGTAACATCCGGTGAATACTGGTGAATCTCGACAAATCCGGTGACTAACGGTAATTTCTGGTGAAACCAGGCAAATCCGGTGACATCTGGTAAATTCTAGCGATTTCCGGTGAATTCCGGCTATGCTGGAAGTGACAAAAAGTACCATAACCCGAGTAAAATTGATATGTTACTGGAAATGACTTTCCGGTAAAAGATCTTTCTCAATAAGGTATTGTATTGTAAGCTAATACAAGGCTATTAATTCTCACGCATGACCCACGCAAGCAAAAACGCCAGTTGTCAGCGCTTCGCGGTTTGTGTGGAGATTGTTACGTGGTGCGCCGCTGGCACGATTTTTGTTGCTGGTTCCGCCGGCAAGGACTTGCCGGGGAATGACCACCTAAATTCGCCATATGTCTAGAATAGAGTATAAATGTCCGGCCTTTCGCAAGCGCCAGTTTCGATTCCTCGTTTCTGGGCTTTTCTTGGGCGCTCGAGGCTCAGCAGACGCCAAAGCATTCAGGCCCCTCAATGTGTTTGCGTTTATCTTTTAAGTAGCGACAAATGCGTCAGTGCACGAGGACTCGTGACTCGAGCGGCCCTTCAAATGCAATTGACGGAGCAGAACTGAAATGAGAGGCCCTTGGAACAAGAATGGCGGTGGAGCACTCGCCCGCGGCGCGCGTCTTGCGCGTTTTAAAAAAATGGTTGGCGGTACTTGTAAGCGTAAATTTTATGTAGATACTATACACAAATAAGTATTGAAACTGTAAAGCTCCCGCTGGAGGCCGGACATTTGAAATATTAAACTGTCCCCGGTCGTCCTGATTATATCAGTTACAATGAGGGTACAAACTGTGAGAAATGTGAAGACGAGAACACTCGTGGGCGACGTGAGAAAACCGAGGTCAGGTTAGTAAGATTAAAGGTTAGACGCAACGTTAGCTGCCAATCCCTTAGCCCACTCTTAGAGTGCGATCGAACGCTGAATGCTCCTGTTCGGCGATTACTGTTCGCGTTTTAACGCTTTCTAACAGTGGGTAGAGACAACGGCAGCTTGCTTTACGTCTACCAACTCCGGTCAGGGTTGATCGCTCCGGCGTCCCCGCGAGCTCTAGACTCCGTTCACATTTAAGCTGAAACTAGAAGTTCCGCCTTCAGCGCGAGCTCTCTTGCTTCCGCAGTGCTTTTGTTTGAGGGTGCCTGCGCGTTTCAAGTTGTGTTAGCACGGGCAAAAAGATCACGCTGAAGGCGGAGTTTCTAGTCTCTGCTTAAAAGTGAACGAAGAATAAGTCTCTTCCTCTACCACAGTTTCTATTCGTATATATCTTTCCAGATTCAAGCTTCAGGCCGGTGACGTTTTCATCAGTCGTTCGCATTGTGCTTGCTTTGCTACTTTTCCGAAGCGACAAACAGGCGCGTGCTGAGCTATGGAGAGCAGTCACAGGGCTGTGTATTTGTAAACAGGAAAATTGTTGATAATAAAGTATCAGAAAGAAACACCAAACTTTACGTACGAAGGAGAAAAAGAACAGTATATAATCCCTGGTGGTTGGAGCTCAGTTTTTGTTTATGACGGCATCATTTGAACCGCAGCCTCACTCTGACCGGCAATTATCTTTCGGTTAATCTTGAAATTTTCTCCTATGAGTATCTCGCTATTTATTGGAACTTTCATTCCCTGACGAGTGATTCCATTGACTTTTTCTTCAAATGAAGATATGCGTCCAAAACAAGTTCCACTATTTGGGCGGGCTCGTTCGAATGCAACACGTGATGCATGGCTTTGACAGGACTGAGGTGCAGGCAACCACTTATGACAGCCCCGACACCATCAACTGGAAAGTAAGTTGCGAGATTATTTTTGGCCATCTCCCTCCGATTACGAAGGTCTTGAAATGGCTCTTGAAAGTCAGTTTTAAATAAGTCTGGCTGACGGTTGTACTAACCGCACACGGTTTCTGCGGTTGGTAGAATTAGCATAACTAGTGAGCCTTTATGTGCGCTTTGCTAGGGTGATGCCACCCTTTGTAATACCGCTCGCCGACAAACCAGCAGCCATTTTGGCTCTCAGCGATAATCCGTGGGGCTTATAACCCTCCCGGAATCAAGCACCTTATCTCACAAGTTCGGAGCAGCGTTGTGGAACCCATGGTGGGAGGATTAGCATTTTCGCCCATCGGATGGGAGGACCGATGGACACAAACGCCACTTTCCGGCGCACGGGAAAACAATGAGGAACAAAATGGCGGCGGAAGAGGGTGTGGGAAAGAGAAACAGGCAGTTAGCATCACTCTATGCGAAGCGCAGATGAAGGCACTCTAAGCATAAACCAGAAACTGAAGTCTTTCTCTGGCTTCCGGGCCTGTTGGGGATTTTTTTGTTGTTGTTTTTTGTCAGGAGCAAAGTTGCCACCATTTCTGTCCTTGGACAGAGACCTGTGATTTGCTCGTCACGTGTATTCGGACAGCCACTAACAAGCTCTGCTGACTCTCGTTATGACCTCCGCAGTTGACAGTCTCCGACCTTCCGAAAACGAAAAAGGGCAGGAGCCGTCAGCGTGTGGAGAATGAAGGCTGCGCTTTTTGCAGGGTTAATACTCTCGTTTGCGGCAGGCTTTGGTCAAGGCCACTCCCTTTTTGCGCTTTACCCTTCTTTTGTCCCTGGCGAGGCTGAGCCGTTAATGACGAGCGACATCGCACGAAGCCGTGTTGACGTCGCCACACCTAGGCGCGAAGCTGAACCGGTCTCTTCTTTCTGGGTGCGATTACGTTGGCCCGAAGGCGGGGTCAGTCGACGCGGGAACCTGGGGTATTACCGGGCGAGGATTCCGGGTGTCGGTACGCCAGCTGCGGGAGTTCCGTGAGGGTGTGTTCGGTTCGAATATATTTTCGACGCTACTTGCGGATAATCCGGCCAAACTCTTTCTTGTGCCACGACGCCGCCTAATAAAGGGATCATTACTGTCACGGTCTACGTCGTATCCCCGGCTGGCAGCGGACACTTTGTTGTCGCCTCCTCGGCGCGGCTTTCGAGGGCGAGATCGCCTCGGCGCGGGAATGTATAGTCCGGCCAACACTGAAGTGTGTGTGTGTGTGTGTGTGTGTGTGTGTGTGTGTGTGTGTGTGTGTGTGTGTGTGTGTGTGTGTGTGTGTGTGTGTGTGTGTGTGTGTGTGTGCGTGCGTGCGTGCGTGCGTGCGTGCGTGCGTGCGTGCGTGCGTGCGTGCGTGCGTGCGTGCGTGCGTGGTGCGTGGTGCGTGCGTGCGTGCGTGCGTGCGTGCGTGTGTGTGTGTGTGTGTTGTGTGTGTGTGTGTGTGTGTGTGTGTGTGTGTGTGTGTGTGTGTGTGTGTGTGTGTGTGTGTGTGTGTGTGTGTGTGTGTGTGTGTGTGTGTGTTTGTGTTCGGTTGATGAGGGGGGCTTGGCCTTGACGTGACGTTTTTTCGCAGTGCGGCCACCATTGGCTGCTAACCGCTGGAGGTACAAACAGTGACCCAATAAAATGAGCCCACAAGAAGTCGCTTAGTGCGCTCTCGGATGATGTAGAAACTTTGAACATCACCAGACCGTCCCGTCTCGTGATGTTACTGCCGGTAATCGGCCTGCGGTTCCGGTCCTGGCCTGGCCATGCCTGAGGCTTCCTGGAGAACTCTTCGGTCCCAACAACTAGTTGGCAGCGGCGGGATGAGGTGCCTGTTCATGGTTCCGGGTACGGGTGAGTGCTTTGCAATTTTCCCTTGATTTGCCAGACCTTTTTTAGTGTTAGGTACGCGAGTTTTAAGGCTGTCGTGTTTGACTTGGAAATAGCGAAGTTCAAGCTGTCTGAGTTAAATAAGGGAAGAAGATTGCGGCACTCGGGACCAAAGATGTCAGTAAGCTACGCATTCCTGAGTTTGTGGCGGTATGCGAGGAGCTTGGCATAAGCGTGGGGCAGGCGAAGCGAAGGACGCCAATCATGGAGCTACTTCGCGAGAAGGAAGTGCCCGACGTGGAGATAGCCATTAAAAGCAATTGGTAAAGTCATCCGCTTTGCTTTTCAAGCTTCTACAGTTGACAATGATAAGAGAAATGGAGCGAGTGGTTTGATGGCATTCACGTAGTCGGTTCCGACATCTCGTTTCGTTTCAGGATCCCTAAGGGTACTTTGTATCGCCCAGTTATGCCACTGCACAGAATGACTTTGCATAATTCCATGTGTATTTTTCTTTTTTCGCTGACAGACTTCAAAAAAATCATTTGCATATGCTATTGAAGCATTTTTAGCTTTCAAAAAAGCATTTGTGAGAGTTTTGCGTGTTGTCTTCCCGAAGGACAGGAAGTACAAAAATAATCGGGCAGATTTTTGTCCGTCGAATACTTCCCTAATCTATGAGCTCGCTCGACTCCAACAATATCAATTTTTAATTTAGAGGCTGCAGAGCTTTGTAACAGGTTCTGAAGATGACCCGGAAATTTTCGCACGGTTTTGTGTCATCGCAGCGCTTGCTAGAACAGCGTCTCAGCTGAGACTGGGTGAAAAAAAAAAGCACTGCAAAGGCTCAAGCTGGAGCGAGGCTCAGCTCGTGCGCGGCACTAGCGGCGCTTTCTTGCACAGTCTCGGCTGAGACGCTGTTCCCTAACAAGCCGGCCCTGCATTCCAAAAAAAAGTAGCGTTGCAGCAACGACTCCGGTTTTCTAATACGTCAAGTTTCACATATAGATCGTCAAAGTAATTTTGCTAGTCCTGCCATTTCTTTTTTGAAGTCATTAACAATCCGGTGAGCAAGTCGTCTGCTTCTTGTGCAGGGGTCGCGTCGACGCCAGAACGACGCCGAGCTATGATTGGTTGATGGAAAGGATAGTGGGTAGACTTCAATGTTAGATGCCTTGAGGTCTACCCACTATATTTTTTAATCAGGCAATAATACCTCGTTATCCTGACATCATTGCAACCCCTCTGTAGAAGCAGACGAACTTGCGCTCCGCATTGACCACGTCTAGCTCTGTCATTGTAAAATTAGTATGGATTGAATACACGAAACTGACATAACTAAACAATCACCTTATTCGGAACACCCACAAACTCTTGATGCCATAATGCAACGTTGCAGAATATCAGGATAAGCTATGGACTTCTTTCATACCGACACTTTTGTATCTCATCCTCGAAGTCTATCTCACCATGCGCAACATAATTTCTCATAAATTTTCCATGAAACCGTGTTACTGAAGAGGCAGAAAACAAAATTGTAAGGCAAATTGCTAGGCCAATATGTTGCATACACGAAACGTTCTAGTATCATAAACTTTTAGCGATACTCTCACGGCGACCTTCATCAGATAGTTTAAAGCCTATTGTGTATACACTTGAGAGTTGTTCCGCGAGTTTCATGAGTGCGTTTACAGAATGTGCGTTCCCAATTTGTCCACTGGGAGCAGCTACACCTCGTGGCTGCACCGATATGCAATCGGTGTCACGCAGTGTAAATTTCGCGCTAAATTTAGAAGGAGAAGCTGAATTGGTGGATTGACGTCACGTGACATCTAGTCACGTGACGTCAATGTTTCTGCTAAATTCAGCGGGGAAACTGAAATTGTGTATAGGTCACGTGGCATGAAGTCACGTGACATTCTTTTACCCACAAAATTTTGCGGGCAAGCTAATTGCCGTTGAGGTGACGTGACGTCAATTTTCCCGCTACATCTAGCAGGTAAACTGAATTTGTTACATGACATCATATCACGTGACATTATGTCACCTGACGTTAATTTTCCAGCTCCATTTAGCGGGAAAACAGACTTTGTGTATAGGTCACGTGACATGTAGTCATGTGACATTGTTTTCCCGCCATATTTAGCGGGGAAACAGAATAGACCCTTTCAAAACTCAGAGTCACCTTGTGGTACTCCCAAAGCTTCAATATTGCTGCTCTAATTGCGATGATAGGAGATCATGCTTTATGCTTTCAAAGACGATCGCTTTCTCTGGTGTGGAGAAGCTGCGTAGTGCCGCCATTAGAGCGTCGGGTTTGGCTTTCCGCAAGGTGGATAGACTGACTTTCGTAAAGGGTCTATTGGCGTTGAAGTCACGTGACGTCAATTTTCCCTCTAAATCTAGCGGGGAAGCTAGATTTGTGCATAGGTCAGGTGATAAGAAGTCGTGACGTTATTTTTCTTGCTAAATTTACGGGGAAACTGAATTGGGGCTGATATCACGTGACGTCGATTTTCCCGCTAAATCTAGCGGGAAACTGAAGTCCAGAAACTAACCAAAAAATGTTTCATGTTAAAAACAAGATGTCCGTTTGTTAATGACAAACATAAGAAGGAATAGAAAATTAGGATCTGCAATGAAAATTGGAATTTTGAATCACAGTTTTGTTGCAGATACTGTCGGGGAAGATTCCCCTCTGCTGCCTAGGCTGTCCACCCGACATCACTCAGAGCTGTGCTCCAAGGAGGACCAGAACACAGCCAGCTGAGACCGTTTCCGTTTGGAAGAAATGCAGGCAGATCGCGAGGGTCGTACCTTTCGCATACGTTCACTTTTGGATGGCGGCGCTGCTGTCCCTAACGCCGGCTTATTTCCACCCCCTGGTGAGTCTGCCTTGAATCCCTTTTAAAGAGATTCAAGCATGTGCTTCTAATTTCAACTTTATGCAGAACTACATTAAAGAGCTAAAACACAACAATTGGTTCCTTCCAGTAAACACGCAAACTTTCGCGTCTGTTTCTTTTTCACCGGTATTTGGATTTTGAAGCTTTAGTTTAGAACCAAAGGCGTGTGCTTTCAATATGCATTCCTGCAGCCGTGAGTAGATGGCTGGAAGCTGGAAAACGAACCGCGATTACCCATGTGTTCTTTTCTAGCGTATTCATATCATCCATAGCGATGCCAGCTGCAGCTTTGCACCGGAACTTGCACCAGCGTACTTTATTGCCATTCCACGACACACGTGGATCGAAGTGGCTATGCCCCATATGAAATAGCATCTACCGTCGTAACGGTTTGTTTTTCTGTGCATCAAATACGCCATTAAGGCCCTGACGCATTTTCTAGTAATTGAAGTTGCGAGCTAAAAGTTATAAAGAGGCCAGTAAACAACATACGGGGTCAGATATGACTCACTCGATCAGTGCAGCTGGGGATTAATTTCCGATTAATTGACGGGCGAGTTGAGCGATATGTACATTATTTCCCAAGGAAATGTGGAGTAGAGGTAGTGTGTTATGCAAAACGATATCCATCAGTCACTAAAAATGTTAAGCGAATTTTGACTTTTTTGTCAAAGATAGAGGCTTCGGCGAGTTCGTGGTATACATAGTAGGGAAGTCCCCGCCCCAAAGGACGACAACACAACTAAAATCCCCGCAAAACAGAAAAGTAAGCCCTCTGCCATCTCTCTCGCTCTCCCTGCCTGCACTACGCCATTTTTGAGCAAAGGCGCCGATCACTGACGACGTCATGTGCACTCTCGTGATGCCGTGATTCGCTAGCGCGCTTCCCTCTCCTCCCATCCTCTCTCTCTCTCTCTCTTTGGCTGCACGACGCTATTGTTGGGCGAAGGCGCCGACAAGGAGGAACGTTTTGAAGAATAAAACGCGTAACTTTTGTATGTGTAAGGAAGCTTTAAACACAACAGGGAGGCACAACAAAGAAGCGTATAAAGCGCGCTTTGTTTCTCTCTTTTGTTCGTCTCCCCGCTGTGTTGTCCTTTTGCGCTGCTGCCTCTTGTTATGTGGGGAATCGGGGGCCGAGTGCGTTAGCGCACCACAGCTCCGAGCACCTGAAGCGAAAGCTCTTGCTGCAGAGCCTAGGGATCCTGTGCTCCATTCCCACCTCTGTCCATTTTTTTTTTTTCGTATGAGCATTGTAGCGGCGTGCGGTCGCGTATCATTACTGCGTGATTTACGTTAAAAACTCCAGGCCAGCAGTACTGCTCAGACCGTGGGGAATTTTATGTTACAAAAGTTAGCATAATCCAAACCAAACAAAGTAAGCATAATCCAAATCCAAAGATAAAAATAAAAACAACTCTTTTTTTTTAATTAACGTCTTCCGCGTTTAATGTAGTTTAGAAAACCATGCAAAAGTTTCTATTGTAGTGAGGAATGCCTCTGAGCCTGAGAGGCTCTCAAATATGCGACCTGAGATGATCGCCCAAGTCCCAAAATCCAAAAATAAAAACTATGACGCAAAAACGGTTTTCAGTTTCTTTCCAGTCAATAAATTTTCCAAGACATGCTTATTTTTTTTTTTTAGAGTTTTCTGAGACATGATTTTTTCTCTTTCACGATTTGATATGAAACTGTCACTTTAAACATTACAGATGAAGTGATCTATCCGTCCGATATCTGAAAAGCATACTGAAGAGAGAATTACTGTAAACTTTAAAGTACAGTTTAATTAACAACTTTTTTATTGAGTGAACCCTGCCATTGTAGAACAAAAAATAGCTGAATGATTTTAGTTACGAAAAAAGCTTTATCGGCTTTTTTATTCTGATTTTCTTGCAATGGGACGTTACTTTTCTAGTGTTAGTTCATTTTGCGTTCCTACTCACTTTCTGTAAGACGTGACGTCACTGACGAACTGAAGTGGATGGTAGAAAGAAAGCCCAGCGTTCCGATTCGCTCGGGAGAGCACTGAATTGTGCTCGCACCAAGAGTATAGCCTCCCGGTGCATAAATAAAAGCCGACGACAGAGCAGTCGTTCGAATACCATCTCGCTGTGAGGTCCAACAGGTCCAACATCCATTGTCGTTCATACAATAGCGATACACTGGTGTTAAGCGTGATATAAAACGTTCTTGCTTGATGATTCCTTGTATTTAAATACAAAACAAATGAAGATAGAAAGCGTAAAATGATAGACAAATGGTCAATAAAAAAATCTATTTTTGGATTATTTTTGCGGAAAAGGTTTGATTGAGATCATCATAGTAAAACGCGTCTGATAGAAATCAGTATTTAAACCATGATTTAAGTAATCTTGTTTTTTTATTCTTCCCCACCCTGGCCACATCAGAGTTCCGTGGCCACGTTCTTCAAAAGAACCCCAAGTGCGCAGAATAAACAAGCTCATTGCAGAGTTTTCTCTCCCCAACGTCAGCAGCTTTCCCTTTCCCTTGAAGAAAATCGATTTGACTGGGGGAAGCTTGTGGGCGCCGCGCCGGTTCCTTGAAGCGCAAAATACTCATCAGCAAAAAAAACAAAAAAAGCTTTGCATTACGTCGGTCGTCGAGTGCTGTAACCATAGTAACCTCCGCCGACACTATGACGTGGCGCTGACGCTATGCCGTGGCCGAATGTCGCCCTGCCACGTCATACACTCTAAAAAAAGTCTGTGCGTCTGCTTTCACGCACAACACTTGGAGAGTCAATCACCGCAACTTACGGAGGCAGCTCAGCAAATGAAAATGCCGAAACATATGTTTAGACCAAAAAAACGCAGTCTGAGTTGTGACATTAAAGGGTAACTGCAAAGGAAAAAAGATTTTTTAAAACAGCCTAATTGGGACAAGCATGTCAAAAAACTATTTTTCCGCGAGAAAAAATTTTTTACAACAATATATATTGTGTGAGACTGATTTTCGTTTGCGGCAATTTCGTCCGTTTTAAATCGCACGCCCCGAAGTTGTGATTATGTGACGTCAAACGCAATAGGTTCTCATTGGCTAAGAGTTTGATTGACAGCTTAGATCTTGGTTGTTAAACCTTTGTTATATGTTGCAATTTTCTTTTGAGTGGTATATTTTTACGATTAAAGAATAACCCATGTGATGAGAGTTATTATTCTTTACAAAAGGTTTACAAGACGGGCACTTCCGTTTCTGATTCATACCAAAACAAACAAAAGCTTCGCCATTCTTTCATGGCCGCCGAAGTCTCTGCTCCCGCCTGTCTCGCCTGCCTCAACTTGTCGTTTCGCCGAAGTGATCAGTGTTTCGTGTTGACCAAGGTGCTGCAGTGAGACTTCTTGAAGTGATGTAGTGTGCGTTTAGCAGCTGTCGCAGGTATTAGTGATAGAAAGCGACGCGGGGTTTTGGCTTTCAGAGCGCGGTTCTTTCGTTTTCCTTTTTGTTTGCTTAGCGTCCTTTTTTTCTTTTGGCTTGCTGGCGCGTGCAAATGCCGACTTTTCGGAGATGTCAGGTGAGTGATCCCGACAGCGAGCCTTCCAGCAGCCATGTCGCCCCGAAAGGAATACCATTTGGCTGGAGGCAATCGGGCGTTCACGTAGCGACAAATGTGTCCAGTTACGTTCTCGTCATATCGCTCCAAAGGCCGTCGAGATTCGCACCGGGTGCACCTAACGTCCGCGACTAGACACACAAAATAAAAAAGCACTATGTTCACTACGTAAAAAATGGTCTCAGTCCATGCATGTGTGGGCAGGTACGAAATCTTGGCCAAATTTATTCACACCGCACTATGAGCGCAACACGTCGCTGTGCAAACACAGTTCAACAACACGAAGCATAAAAACGGCAGATTTAGGACAACAATTCGGAGTTCATTGTTCAAAGAAAACGACGTAATTTTGTTGAAAACGCCCGCAGCTTTTTACTCACGGTATGCGTCGGGAATCTTCCACATTTTAAAACGGAACGAAGGAAGATTTACTTTTAAAAACGCTCGCTGCGTCCTCCCGCACCAATTTGACTGGATCAGCTGACGACGACGGGACTGAACCCCACAACAACCAATCTGCGCTCTGTGGGTGTCTACTTCCAAGCACCGCACCACACACACCACGAACGTTTCAGTTCTTTGTCGCATCGCCGTGTTGCACCAAACAGAACGAGATCGCCGAAGTCAACGCAGCGCTGTCGTGAACGTTGGCTTGTGGTTGCGCACTCACGGACCCTGTGACTCCCTTCGCTCTCCAAGCACACACGACGATTACGAATGATACTTTCCGTCTTCCGGGTACATCACAGGGGCACTTCTCCGGTCTCGTCTTCGCTATGTGCTCGCAAACCGCGCAGCTTCTCGTTACAGCTCTATTCTCGTGTACCGTCAAACCAAAACAATACCGGCGCCATGTTTAACGTGCGTTGTTGGTTGCCAGATCTCACCGGAAGTCAAGACGCTCAGCTCAGCAGCCAAGTCAACAAAAAGAGCAAATCCAAGAGTGAGGGGCAAGGCGTAGTTCCTCCGCGGGGGTCGAAAGAGCGGGAATTTCAAACGTGGAGAGGTTCTGACTCCGACTAAATTACGTCCTGTGACGTAAATATTGCTAAAAAATTATTTTTTTCGTGGAACATTTGTTTTGTGACATGCTTGTTCCAAGTAGGCTGTTTAAAAAACACTTTTTTTCTTTGCAGTTACCCTTTAAGCAATGCAATTGGCGTGACGGTTTGCATTGATGTCACTACTCGGACTGCGTTTTTTGGTCTAAACATATGTTTCGGCATTGTCCTTCGCTGAGCTTGCGGTGATTGGCTCCCGAGTGTTGTGCGTGAAAGTAGACGCACAGACATTTTTTAGAGTGATAGCGTCAGCGGTGGTTGCTAAGGTCACGCCGCTCGGCGGCGCGACGCGACGCCATGCGCGGTTGCCTTATGTTTCACGCTTTAAAGAAACGTAAGTTGTCAGCGGGAAATCGGATGACGCTCTTTCCCGTGTGACGACGCGTAACGTCTTGTTTTCCGAAGCTCCTATGGGTGCCAGCTGGATTTTGTCCCCTCGCTTGAGGCTTACCACTCTTCTGTGTTTGTCCTAAGACGTGCTTAAGGAAGGGAACTATTTATCGCCGAGATATAATAAACTTACTTTTTTCCGTTTTGTTCAAGGGTGAAAGTTAAGGTTCGAAAAATTGCGATTGAAATTACAAATAAGCCTCATGAGTGCAATCTTTATATATATATATATATATATATATATATATATATATATATATATATATATATATATATATATATATATATATATATATTTATATAACCATTCCGTTTAAGCAAAAGCTAAAGTTGCTCGATGCTTTCTCAGCGTGAACTCTCTATTCTAAGGATTGTAGTTATTAACAGCCGAATCCTTTACGTGTAATAGAATGTATGTGTTTCGCACGATGTAGGCAGATTCGAAAGGTCTGGAAGCCTGGCAGTACGGGTTCGTCTTTTCGGCCTTCAGCGTCGCGGTGTTTCCCGGCACCCTCCTGGCTCAAAAACTGGTATGTAAAAGCATTATATTGAGCTGCTCTCGGAAAACATGGCCACGAATATTTGATGTGAATTTATACGTCTGGTTGAAATGCTCAGGGTAGGCCACCACCAATTTAGAAAAAAAAATATTTTCACAAAACTTTTTTTTTTTTATTTTTTTTTTTTATTTCCTTAACTTTTACATCCTTTGATATTACTAAAAGAGAAGGACGCGATGCTGGTTGCGAAAAGTAAATTTTTTAAGTGACCTTGATCTATGTGCCAGTTATTCGAGATGAATTGGGGAGCCCCTTGGTAGCAACAAATTTGTCTACTGAGTAACCTCTTCCGTTTCCGTCCCCTCTGAGTCTTTCTCAGGGGTTCGCAATATTCATTGCTCGTTATGCCTAAGTTTCATGATTGGAGCTGACATATCAATTACCCTATTCCTTGCTTAATTTGAAGTAGCGGGTCCCAGACTACGGTGCAAATGTGTGGTGCTATACTTGGACCACAATCAAAAACATTTTTGGGATACACTCAGATGCTCGCAGCATTTGAATGTATGTCAACCAAACCAACAAATACAACGAAATGGCTTTGCCGAAACCAACTGTTTCAGCATCGTTAATTGTTATACTAATCGCAGGTTCATCAAAGGAACAATGTTATATTTGCACTTTTGTGACACTTTCAAAGTTATTTCAATTTCTGAACCAGACTAGTAATGTAATGAACAAGATGTAACGAATTATTAGATTAAATATTCCTAGTCGGCGAAATACTTGGCGAAAACCCTTTGGTTTGCGTATTTCTGCGCCATCCTCATGCAAGTGTTTGTTTCAATGAAAGTGCGGAAGGCTACGACAATGTCGTTTTGTATGCTTCGGCTCTATATGAAGCGCCTCAAAGAACTGCCGATTTCCGCAATTCTTACCTAATGTAGACGTACTCTAATGACCATGCAGCTGTTTTTGTTCTTTTTTTTAGATTGCTCGCGGTTGGTCGCGAACAGGCTACCTTGTTGGTCTGGCTTTTCTGATTCTCTTCTGTTTCGCTTTTGGGTAAGCCCTCCATGACCTACCACTGCATTTAACTAAAGAAAAAGCGAAGCTCACATTTTCCGTATACATGCAATAGTAACTGACCAATTAAAAAACTCAGGGCGTGACGAGTTTCATGCATCTTATAATTTCTCAATAGCCAATTAGATTCAAACATTAGCCATAAGAACGTCAAAGAACAAATTATTAAGCATGAAAATTATAAGCCACCCCTACTTTTCTTAAACTGTTACTATAGCACACCAACTGACAGATTTCAATGCAACAATCATTTTAATATATTCTATGGGACCCTATTTTTTTCCCTTCAGTAAACTACTAAAGAAGTGCTCATTTTAATTTCTTCCATGGTATTAAAACGGCAGCATTGAAATCAATCGGGCATTCATTATCTACGTTTTAATCTACGCGTGAGACGTATGTACAGGGTCCGATCGAGAAAAGTAAACCCTACTTTTCGGCCCGCATAAAAAAACTACGCATCGCAGAACGCTCAAACTCCGCCCAAAGGTAGAGCTAGAGGTCACAACCAGATGCCAAAGTTTCAGCCCGATCCGATAACTTAATCAAAAGTTATAATTGATTTTCTGAAAACTTCAATGGAAAAATGGCGGTCGACGGAGTTTTCAAACACATGGCGCTCTATGGCACCAGAAACCGAAAACGGGCAAAAATGGGCTCCATTCTCCCATTGAACTTTTCAGAAAATTACTTATAACTTTTGATTAAGTTATCGGATCGGGCTGAAACTCTGGCATCTGGTTGTGACCTCTAGCTTCCTACTTTTCGGGCGGAAAATGAGCGTTCGGCGATGCGTAGCTGCTTTTACGCGGGCCGAAAGAGTAGGAGTTTACCTTTCTCGATCGAACCCTGTATACTTTTCCCTGGGCCAGAACTATCTGCTAACTAAGGCAGCTTTCAAGGCGTTTCCGTTTTGCGCGGACTACGTTCCCTGTTTATGCTAAGCTTCGACAAAAATACGTAAGGTGATGGAATTCCGCACTTAGCGTACATTTCTCAACTTTCTTTGGCGAAAACTATTTTGGCGACATGAAAGTAAGCGAGTCATCACAGTTTGTTACCGTTTCTCTGGCAACAAGGTATTACTCCAACGAAGCATTAACACTGTTTCGTCTACAATAGGTATCTTAACAATTCGATCTTCCCCTTCAGAACGCTGTATTGGATACCAGACGGTGGAATGTTCCTTGCACTGTCAATGTCCTTGATTCTTCTGAAAGGAGTGTTTGCGACTACCTACGCAGTTTGTACCTTTGGAATCATCACCTTCGCCTTTACGAAAACGCAGGGACTGTTTATCGTGAGTTGCTTTCTCCGTCGCTATTTTGCTAGATTCTTACGGCTTCGACAAACACTATCTGCAACCCGCTACAATATCCACAGACACACGTATAGTAGAATCTAAAACAAACGTTCCATCGTACGTCACTCGTCCGAGCGCGGGGGATTGGTGGTCGAGTTTGCTAATGCATTGCAGATCCTCGCGCGAGGAGAAAAAGCTTGCGCTGCGGAACACAGGGATCCTGGGTGCTGCTCGCTTCGATCTGGGGCCCTAATCTGGACACTTGGTGGAAAAGTCGAGAAATCTGGAGGCCGGGATTTATTTATTTATTTATTTATTGCTTTACCCTCAGGGCCCGAAGGCATTACAGAGGGGGAGAGCAAAGTTGGGATCAAAACACTGTAATGTATTGTTATTCACACTCAACAAAAAAATTATTAGCAAGAGCAGACCTAAAAAGTGCATTGTCAGTTATGGATGCAATTGGTCCGGGAAGGTGGTTCCAGTCGAGGGATGTGCGAGGAAGGAAAGAAGATTGGAATATAGATGTGATAGCGACTGGTACCTCAACTTTGTGCTGATCACTGGTACCTCAACTTTGTGCTGATTGGTCAACACCGCACTTGACCTTAACGCCAGTCAATCGTAGCCGCCGGATCTATCGCCAGCTTTTTCGCCAAGTATACAGATTATGCATTCTAGGCCTCTAAACTCATCAAACACAAAGTTGGGGCCGAAGTTGACGGCCCGCACCGATTGCCCTATCACGGCGATGACTTCGCGCATTCTTCGCCGACGTCGAATCGGCGCTCTCCGCGAACATTTTGTTCCAACTTTCTCCTTGACAAGTTAGGGCCCCTAAATGAGCATCGTATCGGTATGCGATAATGTACCACTACTGCGTGATGCACGTTAAAGCCCGCGATTAGCGGTTGTACTGCACTAGTTAAACTTTCTCGTCCACAGCGGAGACAGGCCCATGGGGCTGACTATAACTTCACGCTATATAATCAAGCACAAAACACAATTTTACCGGTACAAAGTAGTGCGTTTCAGTGGACGCTGAAGCAGCTTTGGCAGTGTTACTGATGATTCTACAATACATTTGAAAAAGCCAAAAGCACGTTTCAAATGAATCATGCGAGCTTTCAGTCATTATACCAGCTTTGTGATTAAGAAAGAATAAAAGAGTCTACTGTTTTGCTGTTTGAAATAATACGTTAAATTTGTTTTTATTTGTTTATTTCTCCCCAAACAAGGGGAGGGAAGGAGGCAGAGAAAAAAGCTGCCATTTCAGCTTGACAAGGCCTCTACCTCCCTTTACAGTACAGCGCAAAACAGGACATCTGCAAATGCACACACAGAACCAAACAAATTCATAAGAATCACTTGTACCAGATTTAACACGATTGAAAAAAGAATACTAGTTACATCGAAAAGGACCTTTTCAGATTATGTTTCTCATTCATAAACGATATCACTCTCCACCAGGAGTTCTCTAGTATTTCTCTGGACAAACCTGGTTTCTCTTCCGCTCGAGCCTACTACAGCCAAGTCGATTCTCCCTGTTTGGTCCCATTTTGCTTGACCATATTTTCAGTCCGCAAACCCGGCATGTATTTCCCGAAAAAGCAGGGTGTTATCCCAAATTGAAAATCGGCCTTGTGAAGTGGACCGCGTTTAAAAACTCAACATGTTTAACTTGCGAAGTGCCTAAAGAACAAGGACACGAGGAAAGACGAGACAGGACCAAGCGCTGTCTCGTCTTCCTCGTGTCCTTGTTCTTTAGGCGCTTCACAAGTTAAACATGTACCAACTAACCCACCTATCCATTTTACTCAACATGTCTTTAGCATAACTGAACTTTAATTTGTGTCCATCCTGCCAGGACAATCATAGGGGAAAAACTTAGGGGTGGGTCTCTTTAATTTTCTTTCGTATCTCGAGGCCTCCACTATGAAGCATAGCCGCACTCTCTCCGCCCCCTTTCAAAAAAGCGCGCCATCTAGTAGCTAATGCGGCAATCATCGGAGTCCGTCACTGCTTTGGGCAGGTACTCTGAGCATGTATTAGAGACGACTGCTCCGTCCGCGATCGGCGAGGACCCGGATCTAATTACTCGCTTCGTGCTCAAGAAATGGCTACCACCAATGTTGCTTTATGGACTTTTGAAAAAGGTATATTCTCGAGAAATTACTTTCGTACTTAGCAAAGACTACGACAGTGATACGCGTGCGCCGTAGCACCATCCTGTTGAGCATATCATAGTGGATAGGCAAAGATCTACAGAATCCAATAAGTCTCGATTATCGCTAAGCCATTCCAAGCCTTGTTCTTCGAACCCCTTCCAATGCCTTTAGTGCCTCCAAAAGGTCAAACTTGTTTTTGTGGTGATTCGACAGCGGTAAGTTAGTGTGCCTCGTGGGACACCTGATACGCCCACTGTAATAGAGAAATTGAGCCAGTGCATTATGGCGGACAGCCTCGAGGTATTTAGCGTGCATTAGGCAGTAGTGATTGCAGGCCCACACGTCGGTACGATGCTCATCCAGATTGAAGTGGGCAGGAACGGGTGTAGACTTAGGGGTCCCTGTCTTTTGCGAGCGAGCTTTCGCTTTAGGTTAAGCCTTGAAAGGCATGGCGGGAGTGAGAAAACGTTCTCATTATGTGTTTGTCTTACAATAAATATATGAGGTCCTCTGTTAGCGGGCTAAACCTTGAGGAACCGAACAAACGCATAAACGCCGACATATTTGATGCACTTATAGACAACGTTTAGGGGAAAACTAATTTAGTTCTGAATAGGGCTAAGAAATTAATCGATTAATACACTGATTGCAGTCAAAACGTTTTAACCTGTACTAATTGGCAAAAACCAGATTAGTGGAGTTGCTCACGGGCAAAATCTACACCACTGCCAAACTCAACATTGAGGTTCCGAGCCTGGCCATATTCATCTCCCGTGATGACATCATATCCAAATACACCCCTGAATTGCCGATATCCTTCTACTCAATAAATATAAACAGAACTTGTCGACAACAATCTACTATATTGATTTCTTAACTTCTTGCTTTAAGATAATTTGGGAGTGGTGTTTCGTTTTGTACTGTGCTATGGTAGAGCACAACGTTTATTTTGGTTGAGTCCTATGATTTATAGTTCCATGAAATACATATTTCTCCGTAAATCAACGCAGTGCTTTGTAACCGACTACCTGATGCCAGTAAAAAGGTGCATGCATATATTGCTGTTTTCTTATCTGCATCTGCCCATAGCATTGGAATCAATGTAAACAACACATTATATAAAAGGAAATATTTCTCAAAACGTACTGCGTTGGTATATCGCTATAAGGTCATGCAAATCTTAGCCACGCTTTAAATTTTAATACTTAATCAATTATATCAGCCTTCACATCAGACAAAGTTCATCAATTATTTATTCAATTAAATATCATCGATTAGACACATAAATATGCGAAATGTGAACACATCCCCTACTTTATCAGGTTTTGGTCGCGGTTTCCTTTTATTGTAGGCAATGTTACACTGCCTTCTCCAGATTGGCAAAGTTGAGCGGTTCGTCCCTCGGCGGAATTCTCATCGATGTGAGTACTGAACAAAACTATCTGGGGTTGATTCTATGAAGTGAGTTTTTAATTATGCTGCTCATTTCACGGACAGGCTTGGGCTTTTCCGGCTCCGTTTTACGCCATAGGAATTGCCTTCGCGTTGTCCATTCTTCCAATGGTGATGCTCAATCCCGAGAAACTTGGAAAGGAAGGTGAGTTTTGAAGTGCTTTAAAAATATTCTTTCATAATGTGAAAAAAAATACTTTTTTTTGTTTTTTGTTAGCAGCAGGTGACTGCACCTTTCAGTGAGCCTAATTCATTTCCATAAATGTACGTTCGATTTCGCAAAAAGAACGCTGCAAAACTTGCTTAAATACTCCCTCAGACACGAGTCACTACAAACATTTTGTGCTCAGAATTCTACTGAAATGAAATGCTCTGCTGCTGGCCATATAAATCCTCGTTTACAGTACGATCCCCCGATAAATAAAACTTGTTTTATACGCAAATTGTGCATCAACTTATGCTTATACTTAAATGGTCATATTCTTCCTTCGATTGTCGAATGTGCACTTTTCTCCTGCTAGTCAATGGGATCACCTCAAACTGGCATTTTGTTGTACAAGAAGAGTGTTCTGATTCGCGTGGTGCGTTGGGATCTTTTACCTAATGGTATACACATAGACATATAGATATTAGCGAAGTTTAAAGAGCACTGCTCATAAATCAACCTGGTGAATCATGGTTGTGGAGAAACTTACCGAAGTCGAGAACGAGAGATTAAATATATATATATGTGTGTGTGTGGATGATCTTCCTATATATAAAAAAAAGTCCTGCGCCTTCCGTGCCAGAACAGTAGACCACTAGGTCGCAGTAAAGAGGGAGAAGGAATGGATTGGACAAAATACTTTGAAAACAGCGACATGCAGGTATCCCGGCAACGATGCGTATAACGACCACTCTTTTCGACGTTTCTTTCTGCATTTTCCTTTAAAAATAAAACAAAAAAAGGCCGACTTCCTTTATACCTTTTTTTCTCCAGCTTACCTTCCACTACCGAAGAAGTGGGAGAGGCGTGCGTTCTTTTTTTGTCTTTTCTTTTTTTCGCAAGCATAAAAAACAAGAAGAAAAGAAGAGTTTTGGAAAGTGCCCGCTCATGCGTGAGGGCGCTACCATTCCACTCTCGTGTCCTGTCGTTCAGACTATTTAAGTTTTGACGGCCGGTTCTGACACTGAAGGCTCAGGCCTTTCCCCAATAAAGGAGGCTATGGGTTAAAATATATGTGAAGACAACTTAAGGAGCTATATGAAACTGGTTTCAAAAACCTTAAAAAGCAACCTCCTGGAGCTAAACTTCTAAGCGAAACGACAGCCACCACAAGGTGTTGATCAAAATCTCAAAAAGTGTTTTCTTAAAATCTCAAAATCAAAAGGTTAACAAGGTTTTTGTTTTTTCAAATAGACGTCAATTTGATGGATGTTACGTCAATGCAGTTATACGCGTGCTTTAATTTCAGAAGCCGCGGCAGTCACAACACCACCCCGTTTGCCTGAAAACGAGTGGAGGTATTACCGGCTTCTTCGCCATCCCATGTTCGCCATCAACCTTCTCACTACCATGATTCTGTCACTCCTTGCTAACTTCGACAGCCCAACTTTGGAGCCCTATTTGAGTCAAGTACGGAAATCATCCCACTTTTTCATGATAGCCTTCCAACAATGTGCGGTCAATGATTGCCGGGTTTTAAGGCAGTATTTCACAGTAACTGTCAAATACGATACAAACAGTTCCGAGTACACTTTAGATGACAGGTGAAGTATGTTGCAAATTCAGGGCCGCTTCTAAAAGCAGAGGTAAAAGCCGACCTGCAAAACGTACAAGGAATGCACTCAAATTGCATAAATGTTGTGTGATTAAATATCTATGCGAGTGGCAAGCACCAAGTACCGAGGGTTCACGGTTACGAAAGGCTTTATTAGCAGATATATTTGTTGTGAAACTCAATATTCATTACCTTAATGGTGGCGTACAAAGCAGCAAATTACACTGTTTATTTTTGTTGTTCAAGAATTAGAAACTTGTTCTGTTTCCTTTTTTGCTGTAGTTTAACTTGACCAACTCTGCGATCGGCACAGTCTTCACCGCTAACTACTTGGCCAATTGTGGAGGTTCCCTCTTAGCGGGAGTAATTTCATCGTACAAGGTAATAATTCAGCGCGTTGACTAAAATGTGCTCTTATTAATAAAAAAGGCTCTTCTGGCCAACGTTTCTTCTGTTTAATTCGTACGCCAGTATTTCTGTGTGCAGAAAGTTTCATAATACGCTTTACTTCGTAATGACATAATCCCAAGACTGAAGAACACATAGTGGAAATTTCAGATGCCGTGTTTGCCTCTAAGCAAAAAAAAAAAAAACTTAGGGAAGGGGAGCCGTCAGTGCGTGACTGAATCCAGGACTGCGACCGCGGCAGACGTTCGGCTACGTGTTTTGGCGGGTAAACAAGCAAGTAAGCGGCAATGCCAAACGTATGTATCACCACGGCGTCTCGTCGCCTTTGTGCATTTACTATCACTTGATGAGACACAACAACGCGCAGTGAATTCGCCGCAACCCTGCGCTTTTACTTGCTGTGTGATTGGCCTAGCCAGTGATACATAGCTTTAACCTGCCAGAGACTCATTATTGGAACTCGTAGCGTAGAGATGCGGTAGTCGGAGCTTCGAGTGAAACAAAGCATATAATAAGCATCTCGTGCAGCGTTTGAGATCAACTGTGTGGGTGTAGGTGTTCTTTTTTCCCCGGCGCCTCAGTTTCTGGTCGATGTAAATAACCTTCATTCTTTTTTGTTTGGTTTTCTTTTAGTATGACTCACACTATTATTCATAGTCGTATATCCAGACTCCTTACAGTTTCAAAAAGCTCTGTAAAGCATTCTTTTGGTGCACGCATCTTTTTTTCCATACTAATAACACGTGCTCTCCAAACTTGCAGGTGGAGAAACTCTGCGCGCCTGTAGGATGTATCTTATCTACGCTGCTCGTACGTTAATCACTCGGGCCTGCTCCGTTCCTAACCCTCACGAACCGTGGTGTTAAACCCTAAAGAGGCGCAAGCCACCGTACGTGACACAAAGCTATTTTTTGTTTAAAATGATCTACAGAATTTGATTTTGATTGTCTGACAATCCAGAGTCAAAGTTGTTTATTTTTACAGAAAGGTTTTCACATTAACAGGCAGAGTGTTCAGGCAAGCAGTTTTTAGAACAAACTTTGAAGCGACCCCATTGTTGTGTAGAAGCTGAGTAAGTGATTTAATACAAAAAGTAAAGAAACCTAGATTATTTGAAAAGTTAGCAAAGCAAACGCGCGTGCTAGCACGTGCGACTTTAATCTGTACAAATATTTAACTGGTTGAAGCAAAACATATTAAATCATTACCAATGGGCCGGTTACCAAAATCTCAAAAACAAAGAAATCCGTTACATGTATAACGCTCTCAAGGACCACAGCAGGCCGGATAAGGTCGCAACACAAGCCGTGTTGTGAGACGTTTACCAAAACGAAATGAGATATCTCTGTATTGTGACTTTTAATTGCTGACCTAGACCAGAGCATTTGCAAAGTTGCTATGTCAAACTTATAAATAGCACCATAAAATACCGGCCTTCGAAAATAACTCCGAGGCTGACACGCCCAACTGCAGTTATCTTCTACGAGTCCAGATCGGGAGAGAGTGCTGATTAGTGAGCTCTCACGGATGAACACATTATCCCATTGCTAACCTCTTTTCAATCTGCTATGTGCACATCAGACATCTGTCGAGTTACAAGTTGCCGGCGACTCAGGGAATCGGAGCGTCTGGCCATGGGCAAGGTGCGCGTTTATGCTAACGTCCTGGGGTGTGTCGTGTAAGGACGGATTTCGCTTTCTCAATCGTGAATTTAGCCACCTGGAGCGGGCAGTAAACCCCTGTGTCCAAATCTTCATGGTGCGACTTCGTGCGCTTCTTTGTTTGACCATAGAGAGGCTGGATGTCCAAATACGATCCAAGCAAACGGATTTGTAGCCAGCATCGGCCGCACAATCTACAACCACTCACGTGGAGTCAAACGTTTAATCATTATGCTATACGTACCTAGGACAAGCATGCGTGACAAGCGCTTGGCATTTCAAACAGCTCGCTTGGCGTATGTACAAGAGGCGGTGGTCACAAAGATCACACATACCGTTTTGATACTCAGTTCAGAGTGTTCTCTGGTGTGCCACACAAGAAAAAAAAAACTGTGCTTACTGCACGCAAAAAAAAAACAAAAAAACTACGCATTGTCAAAACCTAGTACCACATCACACTCCGCTTGAATGAGTGTGTGTGATGTTAGTGAGAGGAATCAGTTCCCAAGGTTCAAAAAACTAACGGTTCCAAGATTAAACCAGGTGAGAAGCGAAAATGTATTCTGCTTGCGAGAGGACGCGTGATAAGGCAGCAGACGCTGAAGGAGTCCGTCTGTTAACCGCTGCTTCTATCAGAGCGAACCCTCGATAGGAAAAAGACGTCAATTCAGATTACGCGTGTGTTCATGTCGTGCTTGTTAATGCAAAACAAAGAAAAGGCTCACTTTAGAGTAATCCTTCTTGCATTTATCCTGAGACGTAAACCGGAAAGAATACAACACATGTAAGAATTTCGGACAGACGCGTGCCTATCCTTCCTCCATTCATATTGTTAGTTTTTGCTCTCGCTGTATTCATTACCAACCTGCGTTGTCCGTTTGACCAGAGAGGAGGAACGAAGAAATAAAAAAGCCTAAAAAAAGCAGAAGAAGGAGTTTCTGATTTGTGACGTTTTGCGCAGGAGTATTGCAATACCGCCGATGGCAGGCTACCTTGCTTCTACCTATGGCTACAGGAACGGAACGATGTTTATCTTCGCGATTCTCTCCATCTGCGAGAAACGACTGGCTGCACGGACGAGTTTCGCGACGAAGACACCCTGCTTGATCTTCTCGCCAGCTTCCTGATCTCATCTAAAGCCACTAGGCAGTCGCACGAGACAGAGAAAATATGTACACTAGCGCTATCATGGTGAAAAAAGAACGGGGCACAGGGAATGTGCTGCGCTGCCATACGCATGAAGGCAGTCGTAGCTCAACCAGAGGTCGGCATTTTAGGTCGCCTTCACTCACCCTCACCTCACAGCCATACTCACCTATACCCCTCACTCACCCTCATCCTCACTGACACACTCACCTTTCAGCGCTTCACTCACACTCCACCTGACACCTATACGGCCCTCATTCCCCGCTCACGCACTCATGGCCCTCGCACCCCTCACCGCCCTCATACCCCTCACGCACTCACCGCCCTCACGCACCTCATGGCCCTCACACACCCTTACGGCCCTCACGCCCTTACGCACTCACGGCCCTCACACCCCTCACGCACTCATGGCCCTCCACGCCACTCAGGCCCGCTTCAGACGGGGCAATTTCGCCCAGCAACTTGAAGTTGCAACACCAGCAACACGAGCCGGGCCGCCCGCTGCAATTTGCCATCATCATGAAATTTTATTTTTCTTGCACTATTTAGACACACAGTTACGCGCTATAAACGTGTTTTTATGCATTTAAATCTCGTTGAGAATACTAATGCATCTTTCTGAAACAGTTTAATTTCCAAAAACAATCAATTTCAAACCAGAACCAATAATTTTGTTGCCATCATCACCGGCATGAGGTATCACGTGAAAATATCGCGTCCCTGATTGGCGCTGCAGCCGCTTCAAACGTCTTCGAATTTCTCCGAGTTGCTTCGCTTGTTTCGAGCCGGACCTGATCTCAGCAATGCGTGTCGATCTAGGGAAAGCTATGGAAAAACCTGCCAGAAACACCGAAATTGCCGAGAAAGTTGCTGCGTCTGAAGCGGGCCTCACGCACTCACCGCCCTCACGCACCTCGTGGTCCTCACACCCCTCACGCACTCACCGCTCTCACAGCCCTCAAGCACTCATGGCCCTCACGCCACTCACACACTCACCGCCCTCACGCCCCTCACCGCCCTCATACCCCTCACGCACTCTTGGCCCTTACGCCACTCACCGCCCTCACGCCCCCTCACGCACTCATGGCCCTCACACCCCTCACGCACTCAAGGCCCTCACGCCCCTCACCGCTCTCACGGCCCTCACGCACTCATACCCCTCACGCCCCTCATGGCCCTCGCGCACTCACGGTCTTCACAGCCCTCACGGCACTCACTCACCCTCACACTCATGAATTTTCTTGGTTCAGAAACTCACGCACTCTTACCTCACCTGTGAAGGTGAGGGTGAGTGAGGGTGAGTGAGGGCCCCGTGAGTGCAGTTTTGCGAAACAGCGTTTTGCCAGGTGGCCAGTCTTCCTGTACGAAAATGTCAGATACAGGCCGGAATGAAAAATGCCGGTTCCGCCGGGACCCGAAATTGGGGCACCAGTTTGTATCCAGCCTGGAACCGCGCAGTTCCAGACGGGATACAAACCGGTGCCCCAATTTCAGACCCAGGTGCAGCCGCCGGAATTCCCGCTGCGCTCACCACTGGACTTACAAAGTACTTGCGCGATGCCTCAGCCGTTACAAGCGAGATCGTTGCGACTTCAGACCCAGGCGAAAGTAGCCTGGGTCTGAAATCGCGACGATCTCTCGCTTGTAACGGCTAAGGGCATCGCGCGAAATACTTTTGTAGAGTCCAGTGGTGAGCGCAGCGGAATTCCGGAGGCGCACACGGTCGTCCTGGCGTCGTCACCAAACACGGTGCACAGAACTCACACACAGCACACACATGCACGTATCCAGTGTTTAGCGCATCGGGAAGTTCCGGCGGGCAAGCGGTATCCGAGTTGTCCAAGCATTGTCACCAAGCACACCATGCGCCAAGCGCATCCAGATGACGAGCCAAAGTGCAATGGGTCGAGGTCAGTGGGTATCCATCCAGGGCAACGATGGGCGCGTCAGTATCCGTGCCCCCGCAGCGCGAACGTCGCCGCCGGGCGAGCTCCGACCGACAGTCCGACGAGAGCGAAGAAGAACCTAAACTCTCGGAGCGCTGACGCCGACTGCAACAGACAAAGCGAGGCGCGCGCGCGCGCGGAGAACGCCCGCTCGCAGCGCCTGCGTAGCAGATCAACACCTTCTAGAAGAAGGTCCATAGCGCTCTGAGAGGTTACGTCACAATGTCGGAGGAAGGAAGGCCATGGCGCAACTACGTGAGAAAATATCTGTTATCGATGCTATCGACATGAAAAAAATGATTCTTGTCAAGCGGCGCGGTGGTGTTCGTGCGAGTTTATCCGACATTAATATACGTTTTAAAGGCGCAGTCTTGTAGCAATTTATTATATATATAATATAATCGTAATATACAACGCGTTACCAAGGTTGAGAGTACCAAATTTATATTTATGAGTATCCCCGTAACCGCGGGACTACGTGCAGTTCCGCAGCACCCCACACTTTTCGAAAGAACCGGCTCCGATGCTGCCGATGCCACATCTTCCCTCATACGGGCTCCGATTCTGGTAAATTTACGTTGTGTGTGAGCTGCTGACTGTCTGAAAAGGAACGCTGAGACATTTCAGAAGGGAAGGAAACCGAAAAAAAATCCAGTCATTGTCGCAGGGAGCGCACACGAGCAAGAGATGGGTCGACAACGTTAAGCCTTTCGTCGCCGCTGCTCTCGTGTGTGGTACTTTTGAGACTTGTTTCCCGTCGTATTTTCTGTCATCACCGTAGTCTCGGGTAGTTTTTTTGTGTTCGCTTGATACTACGGCATTTACGTGGATTCGTGAAACAAGTCCTGCTACGGTTTGAGTGACATGTGTGACAACTAGCCAACGATGACTCTGGTCGATTAATCGATAGACCTCTCTCTCGACAGAGAGAGGCTTCTTGGAGTTCGTGTTCAAATGTTTTCGTCACGGATATTGTGGGACGTATGGATACGATCGACAGGTGAGAAACAACTTATTTACGGGCTTTCTTGGTCATGTAGGACGCAAGTAAAATGCTGCAATCGTTTTTCTTTTTAATCGCGTGATAGATTGGAATTTTGTTCTTTGTCGTTATTCGTGTGCAGTTGCGTCGACATTTGTAAATATGCGCGGTAATCTAGTTTTCACTGGAAGGTGAAAAACAAGTTTGTGTAATTATTGAAAGTGCGTTGTTTGTGGTTCTGTGTTTATTTATACTAATGTTATTTTATTGCCTTTACCGCGTTTATACTAGAATCTTAACTGTATTAAGGTAATAGTATTATTATATACAAAATAAGTTATATTTTGTTCTAAGGCAGCTCGAGCCCATAGGGAGAAGTAAATTAGTTGACTAAGTAGATAAGTTTAGTACCCCTGCTACACGGAAAAGTTAATATATTTTCATTCAGTGATATAGGATTTAATCAGCTCGCGGTCTTGAGTGATTATACGAGCGCCGCAAGCGGATTTGTCGACTCCATATATGTCATTCGATCGAAATTACATTAATTTTGCCATGTGGCCGGGGTATGATGCAAGAATTCAGTGACTGCACGCGATAACGTCGCTTACATGATCGTAAGTGACACTTGCACTTGCCTTGTCCGCGTTGACTACGTCTACCTGATTTTTAACTGATCTGTTTTGCTGTTTCCAATCACTGCGTGTCTCGCCATTTTGTCGAAGTATTTCTGTATAAAATATGCATTCCTACAACAATAATTGCGTGACTCAATGTTTTCGACTTAATACAATCACATTTTTCTATAGACGTCTTATACGCATACCTCGTGCCATTTCGTACCGATTATTTAGCGGTGTAATATTTTGCTCGTGTAATAAAATGTTTTCTAGACCCGTTGCTATGTGCAGCTTTCATTTTAGCTAATATGACACGCGTATGTGACTAAAAACGCGTTACGACGGTCGATCCACGCGCGTTGCCTTCGCTTCGACGCGCGCCCCCGATGGCCTTCCTTTGCGACGTCACGAGAAGAGCGCTACGGCCTTCTTCTCTAGGGAGGTGTTGAGCAGATGCGCCTGTCCCTAACACGTGACCAGCGAGACACCGCGAAAGCTCCCCGCCTCCCCCCACTACTCCAGTCACGCATGTGCGCGCCCACTGGCTGGGAGCAGACGTCCACCCATCACCGTGCAGTTCCAGTGCGTTGCGTCTCACTGGATCCGACTGGTTAGACCCAGAACCGCGCGATTCCAGATGGGATTCGCGCGGATCTGAACTGTCCACAAGTTTGGAACCGCGCGGATCCGAACTGGAACCGCTCCGATCTGACATTTTCGTAATGGCTTGCCACAGCGGAAGCACCGCGCGTTGCGAAACTTCCACTTTTTTGCTTCATGCTTGCTTTCCCGCACCTTGGGCAAGGTTGCTCCCTGTTGCTCTTCCAGTGTTTGGTCGAGGCGTTCTGTCTTGCTGACGCGGTGCATGCACTCCACGGCTGGTCGGCCGTGGAGTGCATGCACCGCGTTGTCCCCCCCCCGGCTTCAGTTGTCGGGTCATCTGATGTACGTTGATCTTGGCCATTTCCGCAGCCAGGGCGATTTCCTCCACTGCGTCAAGTTTCAACGACGTCTTCGTGGGCATGTGTCTTATCACGTCAGGGTCCCGTATACCACAGACGATGCGGTCGCGCAACATTCCCTGTAGTAAGCTCGAAGTTACAGTGTCTGCCAACTGCCGGAATAGCCAACAGTGAAATCTTCACCGTTTCGTCTGGCTGTTGGTTTCTTTGTAAAAATAAGTACAACTGCGTAATCTCGTTCGTCCTCGGCGAGTAGCGCTCCTGAAGCAGTTACGTGACTTTCTTCGTACATGAGGTCATTTACCTTGCTCGGGGCGCACCGACTGCTCAGCACCGTGACCGTCCCATGTGCTTTAGTGCTGCCACCAGGAATGCCCGTTTCTTCTTGGTGTCGCTCACGCCGGTCCCCTCGCAAAGCGCTCTCTCCAGTCGCAACTTGCACGGCGTCCCACTTGTCCATCGTCTCCTCGGAACTGCGGGGGATCTTGTACTCCGTCTCACTAAAGCCGCGCCGGACAGCCAAAGCTACAGGGGAGAGAGTGGGGTCGCGGACCCGTACAAGAGGAGGAGAGGATGAACTGGGGAATCCCAGCCGTTCTAGTTCCTGTTCCTTCTTTCCTCCTCCTGAACAGGTTGGCATACGCTCTCTCCTCGTAGCTTTGGCTGTCCTGCGCGGTTTTAGTGAGACGGAGTATAGTAATGCTACCATGTCTGGCAATCCAAACTGTCGGCATCATCGGCCACACCACTTCGCAAGTGCAACCATCCGCCGTCGCCACTGAAATGACACAGACTTGTACAACGTCTCCGGCAGACTGAACGTTTATTCAAGGGCTCTTGCTTCTTTTGTAGCGTGAGCTACACTGGCCGAGGTTGAGGCAAGTTCCGCGTGGCCTCGCAGCACGAGCCGTGTCTCGTGCCGCGCATGCGCGAGGAGGAGTGACGTCACACGGCGCACAGCTGGCGCGTTGGAGCCGCCGCGCTCCGCCTCGCCGGTCTGCGCATTCCAGAGGAGTGACGTCAAGGCAGCCGCGGCAGACGCACTGGCGCCGCCGCGTGCCCAGCTGTCCGCCTCCGTTGCGCAGTGCAGGCCAAGTCTGACGCTGCACCTGAGCCGCTTTGATAGCGCCCTCTCATTTTGTGCGCGGCGCGCTCACGCTGGCATATATCCTGGCGTAGCCGAGCTTGAGCCACCGCAACTTTTTTCAGCCAGTGTTAGCGTTAGTGAGCAAAAGAAAGAACAGGACAACATAAAGGGAGGGCAACTAGATTAGGATAAAATAATAGCAGCGTCACTGTCTGTCACAGCAGGGTGATACCGAGGTTTTGCACAAAAAGAAAGAAAATAAAAATCAGCAGAACCCATCCTTTGGGAATGATTATCTACGTTAATGCGAATAGCATCAAACGGTGCGGAGTTATGCGCGTTCGTCAGGTGGCCGGTACACTCTAGATACGCCAGCCCACTCTTGAGGCGATTCTAAATTTGTTGACACTTTCACAGCCCTGCGCACGATCTCCGCAGCCCAGCACGTGCGTTTGTGTCACTTAGGAAGGCGAGCAAAGCACGCGCCATACGCACAAACACTCAAAATGGTACCGACCAGACTTTCTGGCGTCTCAGCTAGTCTCAACCAACGGTACTCTAAACGGTTGTTTATATCTTTACCATAGGACGCGCTTACAGCGCTGTCACAGCTACCGGTGCGCGCGCGTTCCATGCACGAGGGCTCATTCCGCTCTCGTGAGGCTGAGCTAGCAGCCGTCTCTCCTCGAGCGCGGGAGAGGGTGAGCTAGCGGCCGTGTCAGCCTCACGAGAGCGGAATGAGCCCTCGTGCATGGAACGCGCGCGCACCGGTAGCTGTGACAGCGCTGTAAAGCGCGTCCTATGGTAAAGATATAAACAACCGTTTAGAGTGCGTTGAATGACCGCCTTCATAGCTCTGTGGTTAGCGCGTCTGCCCGCTGATCAAAGGGTCAACGGTTCGAATCCCAGCCGGCGCCGGTCTTTTAATGCGAATAGCATTCTTTGGATACTTCACGCACTTTTCGTCTATGTATCTATCTATCTATCTATCTATCTATCTGGCTATCTAACCTCTTACGCCGCGGGTCGATAAATAAATAAAAAAGACCGGCGCCGGCTGGGATTCGAACCGTTGACCCTTTGATCAGCAGGCAGACGCGCTAACCACAGAGCTATGAAGGCAGTCATTCACCGCGCTCTAAACATTAGTTTATATCTTTACCATAGGACGCGCTTTGCAGCGCTGTCACAGCTACCGGTGCGCGCGCGTTCCATGCACGAGGGCTAGCTCACCCTCGTCCCGCGCTCACCCTCTCCCTCTAGCTCACCCCTCTCCCGCGCTCGGGAGACCTCTAGCTCAGCCTCACGAGAGCGGAATGAGCCCTCGTGCATGGAACGCGGCGCACCGGTAGCTGTGACAGCGCTGTAAGCGCGTCCTATGGTAAAGATATAAACAACCGTTTAGAGTACCGTTGGTTGAGACTAGCTGAGACGCCAGAAAGTCTGGTCGGTACCATTTTGAGTGTTTGTGCGTATGGCGCGTGCTTTGCTCGCCTTCCTAAGTGACACAAACGCACGTGCTGGGCTGCGGAGATCGTGCGCAGGGCTGTGAAAGCGTCAACAAATTTAGAATCGCCTCAAGAGTGGGCTGGCGTATCTAGAGTGTGCCGGCCACCTGACGAACGCGCATAACTCCGCACCGTTTGATGCTATTCGCATTAACGTAGATAATCATTCCCAAAGGGATGGGTTTTGCTGATTTATTTATCGACCCGCGGCGTAAGAGGTTAGATAGCCAGATAGATAGATAGATAGACAGATAGATACATAGACGAAAAGTGCGTGAAGTATCCAAAGAATGCTATTCGCATTAATAGGAGAGTTCTGAGGGAGACCATGCGTGCGTACCGTCCGATGGTATTGGACAGGATATGAAGCTGCCTTTGTAGTCTTCTAAGGGTTTTCCACGAATAGTAAGGGCTGTGCTGGTGCTAAAGTTGCCTGTTATGGCATGTGGCTGGTCATCCCTAAAGCTAGGTGTCAGGGTGGCTGGTTGGTGTGAATTCATTTGGATCTGTCTGAATTGTGAATCATTTGGATCTGTCTGAGTGTCCGGCTTTCGATGACCTAGTGAAGAGGAGGTGTTTCTTTTGTTGGTGAGGGTTCTTGAGATTCGTTGTTCAAATAAACTATAGTCCGTTGCAACCTAAGAACGAAGGGCGAGGGTAAGACGGGCCGGGAGAGGAAGCAGACGGAACGCTGGAGAAGAGAGGGGGAACCTCCTTCTTCTTTAGCGTTCCGTCTGCTTCCTCCTCCCCGGCCCGTCTTACCCCCGCCCTTCGTTCTTAGGTTGCAGCGGACTATAGACAGTGTGTTTGAGACTTGTTCTTCTGTCCGTTTTATAATCGTTTCGTGTCTCCGTTTACTATGGAACTTCTACATTTATTGATATATTTTCAGGAGTAAAAATGAAAAGGAAAAAGCATACAGAAACCAGTGTATTTAGACATTTTTTATGCATAGTATAGTATGGGACTATTCCAAAGAAAAACGACAAGATAAGAACAACAAAGTATATCTTACCTACGACAAGCTCGTTATCAACGGAGACACGTACGCCTGGGATTTCGAACAAAGCATGCCTGTACTCGTTCGTAAAAAGGCTCCACCGATTCAGCAGGATTGACGCAGCGCGAGAAATATCTGTCAAAATGCCGCTTTATCAGATGTAGATTCCTCAGTATTACTTGTGAACTTCCGTAGCATAAAAAATAAAGTGGACGATTTCTTATCTTTAGTCGAGACAATCAGACCCAAAGTTATTATGGGAACAGAGACATGGCTGCATGACTCGGTTTCTAATTGCGAAGTTTTTCCCCCTGGTTTTACCGTATACCGCAAAGATAGAAATGGACACGGAGGTGGTGTGTGTTTGCTAATTTCATCAGACTGGAGTAGCAGTGAACTAGTTTTTTCCGAAAACGACACTGAGTCTGTATGGTGTCGTGTAGTTTCACCTAAGGGGACCACTTTAGTTTTTGGTACATTTTATCGCCCCCCAGATAGTGATGCGTACTCGATAGACAAACTGGGTGACTTGTTGACGACAATTCCAGATAGTGTATTCTTGGGAGGAGACTTTAATCTACCAGGGTTCAATTGGTCTGATGAAGTTCTTGCTACAGATGGGCCCCGCGCTTACTCGATGTTTGCTGACATAATCGGTGTATTTGGATTCGAACAATATGTTAAAAAACCGACGCGAGGGAATTCTGTCTTGGATTTGATTTTATGCAATTTTCCTGGTGTTGTATCCGAGGTCACTGTACTTCCCGGCATAAGTGATCACTGCGCGGTTGTTGCTAAGCTCTCGGAGCCCGGAACGCGAAAGCAAGCGGAGTGTCCACGGAAAGTATTTTTGTACGACAAAGGTAATTACGAAGCGATCGATGCAGAGCTTGAATCCTATTTTTATACGTTTAGTCGTCTGTCCGAGAATAGTGACGTCGAAACTATATGGCATGCTTTTAAAAATAAAATATTAGAGCTTGCGGAGGTGTATATTCCATCGAAACAAATAAGAAAGCGTAAAAAAAATAAACCTTGGTTTAATGTAGAAATTCGCAGACTTATAGGTAAAGCGAGACGTGCTTACAAAACGCTTACCAAAAGTTGGTCAGTCCAAACTGAGCAGAAGTACAAAGAGATTAACAGGCTTCTCAAATTGCAAATAAAACTAAACAAAAAAGTGTTCTTTGACAAGTTTAACGAAAATCTAAAAAGAAACCCTAAAGAATTCTGGAAGTTTGTTAACGCGAACAGAAAGGAAGACACTTCTATTCCTGCGTTGAAAGTTGATGGTGGTACTGTGGTGTCTGATAACGCGAAGGTTGAATGCTTTAACTCGTATTTTAAGTCGGTATTTTCGGAAGACTCTCCGCATCTGGTATCTCCAGTGGCTTACCAAACGCAGCAAAGCGTAATGCCCAGCATTACAATTGACATGAACGGTATAGTGAAGTTGCTGCGCGGAATTGATGCAACCAAGGCTGTCGGACCTGATGGCATTTCCCCTGTTATTTTTCTTAAGTGCAGTGAATCTATAGCGCGTTATCTTTTTGTTATATTCAGTGAAACTTTAAAGACGGGGATGGTTCCAATGGATTGGAAGATGGCAAACGTTACACCAGTTTTTAAATCGGGATCTAAAGCCAGTGTTGAAAATTATCGCCCTATTTCATTGACATCGATCTCATGTAAGTTGTTTGAACACATTATTTATAGTAACCTTTACTCGTTCTTGGATTCATTACACTTCTTTTCCCCCTCACAGCATGGTTTTCGAAGCGGCTACTCTTGCAACACCCAGCTGGTAGAATTTTATCATCATATATCCAGATCACTAGACAGCAGGAAATATGTCGACTGCGTGTTCTTAGACTTTCGAAAGGCATTTGACACGGTCCCCCATCAGTTATTATTGTATAAATTGGCTTTGCTAAACATAGATCTAAACGTCCTGAACTGGATACAAAATTATTTAGAAGGTCGAGAGCAGCGGGTTGTTTTAAACGGTACTATATCCACATCAACTCGGGTTACGTCGGGTGTGCCACAAGGGAGTGTCTTAGGGCCTTTACTTTTTCTCATATACATAAATGATATCACCGAAAACATACAGTCTCATATTAAACTGTTCGCCGATGACTGCGTATTGTACAGGGAAATAAACACGTCAGACGACCTGGCCATATTACAAACCGATATAAATATTTTATCTTCTTGGTGCAATCAATGGAAAATGAGCCTAAATTTAAGTAAATGCAAACATATTCGTTTCTCGAGAAGTAAGCTGCACGATTCTCATAGCTACCTAATCAACGGGACCGTTTTATGTACTGTGTTCGAGTGTGTTTACCTAGGAGTGCTATTTGCGGATTCCCTAAAATGGAACAGCCATATAGAACGTACAATCGGAAAGGCTAGTAAAATGTTTTATTTTATCCGTCGAAATTTTAGATCCGCGTCGCGAAACGTTAAAGAAACACTTTATTTTTCTTTGGTGAGAACGATCCTTGATTACGCGTGCGTCGTGTGGGACCCTTATCATGACTTCCTTATCAATAAACTAGAAAAAATTCAAAATCAGGCAGCGCGTTTTGTACTGAACAACTATGACCCTTATGCTAGTGTTACAGATATGAAAGCCATGCTGGGATGGGAAACACTCGAATGTAGAAGACAAAAACTAAGACTAAAATTCTTCCACCGTGTCTTTCACAACAAAACAGGAATTGATAAAGCCACTTATCTTATGGAGCCATCCTACGTTTCTTCCCGCTGTGATCATTCTAAAAAGGTTGCTGTTCCCACTTACAGGACTGACAGTTTTGCGAATTCATTTTTTGTCAAAACCGCGAGAGAGTGGAACGACCTCCCGGAAGATATTGTGTCCATTGATGATAATGACGTTTTCTTTTTCCACTTGTTATAATGTTTTCTAAAACCCCCCTACAATAATGCCCACAGGGCGATGTAGGTACAATGTAAATAAAATAAAATAAATATATAAATGCGACTCATACAGAAGCAAAAAAAAAACCTATATTACGCACACATCCCCCCCCCCTTATAAAAAAAGAAAATAAAAAATCGGTGGCGTTGGCAATTTATTGCGAGGCAACGGCGGCGCGGAGCGGCGAGAGCAAAATGGGCGGCGGCGCGGCGCGGCCAGGGGTAGGGTGTACTAGAAGGGGGTGAAGCTCTCGGCTACTTCCGTCCGGCCACGTATATTTATGACGTTCGTCCGGTCCGGCGAACTGTCCTGTGGCGTAAATATTGCTAGGAAAAATTGTTTTTTCGCGGAAGATTTGTTTCGTGACATGCTTGTCCCAATTAAACTGTTTAAAAAAACACTTTTTTTTTTCTTTGCAGTTACCCTTTAAGTTTCTGATTAAATGTTTGCAACAGAACCTAACTGTCGCAGTTGTAGTGAGTATTAATTGTTTGATTTTGCCAATAGCTGCGATGGTTTCAAATCACAAAACCAAATTCTATCATTGTTTGGGACTCCCCTTGTTCATTTGCCGCGAGAAATCTGTCGTTGTCAAATACCTGGCGACTTCTATGTAATATCAAGATCGAGCACATATGCTCACTTCAAAAGATGGTAAACTTTTTGCAGTGAGCTATTTATTTGGGATTCTTGTCAGCGATTCGCGCGTCTGTTCGCGAGGTGTGAAAATGAGCCTAAATATTTTTCGATGAACTGAGGATGAGCGATGGAGCAATCCGTACTGGTTTCCCGTTTCGTTTGGCAGTGACGCACTCGTAAATTTAAGTGATAATATTAAAAAAAAAACGAATACAGGTTCTCTATGCAGACTCGATACCAAAGACTGAGCTTCTGTTATTTTTAACCTCATTGCTTAGTTTCCTTTAGTTGCAACACACCGTCGTCGGTCTTTACTTACGCTTGCTTGTATAATAAAATTCGAAATGATTGTTAATTTAGCGTGGAGGCATTTAACTCAAGGAGAAGAAAAAACGGAGGGGACACGAGTATTTAATGTCGCTGTGTTGAACTCGAAGTACCGTTTTTTGAAAGGAGGTACAGATAATGCTCGCTGTTTTCATATGACCATGTTGGGCACGTAAAGGCCAATCAAGCAAGTAATTCAACTTCCTTTTTCTAGGCTCCACGCCTGTGGCTGAACGGCGCAAGGCTTGGTGAGTATACGCCAAGAAGCTGGAAAAAGATCACGAACCTACAGAGCAGAGAGTTTATGTAAATTTAGCGAAGTGTTTTTGCAAGGACGCACATCATCACCTTCGTCGCACGTAGCCTTAACGTTTTATCCTGTTTTGTTGTTCATTTCTTTGATTCTTGTGTGCACAATAGTGAGAAATTTCTTCTGTATTTTCTACTGCCTGTTGAATAAAAATGAAGGCAAAAGAACAAGCATTGCATATTTTTTGTGTATGTGTCACTTTCGTTGCTTTGCTAGGTTTCTGCTGCTTCGCTGCTGGTCTCGCGTTTCAGTGCTGAGCTTGTGTGCGTTTCAACGCACATTAACCAGCATTGAAACGCGAAAGCCAGCAGCAGAGCAGCAGAAGCCGAACAAAACAACACAAAAAGGAAAAAAAATCTGCAATATTAATTTTTTTGGTTTTAGGTGGCGCAAGCTACCACAAATCCATAAAGAGGTACCTTAATCCATCCAAGTACAATGGCGCTGCCGTGCGGTTTCGGTTTTGGTTTCGCTGTGCCGCCATGTTGATTTTAGTACAGCCACCAGATACCAGGGGATTCAATTGGTGCTGCGGACGACCCGGGAGTTTCCCGATTCACGTTCCATGGCGGCGCAGCAGGTCTACCGGGTCTACTCTGGGGACTCCGGCGGCGGCGCAGAGCAGCGAGAACAAAACAGGCGGCGGCGCGGCGCTGCGGCGCACAGGTTTAGGACTCAAATCTGGTTAAAGAGGTTGAAGGCCTTCGCCGAACCGGTTCGACCCAGTCCAACCCCGAAAGTTGGATCTAAAAATCCGATTCGACAAAAGTTCGCGACACCCCTAGTTTCGGTATGTTTCGCACCCACGAAACATATGCGACGTCTAGAGCAGCGGCAGCAAATGCAAATTGACGTTTGGCCCCCTGGCGGCTTCTGGCGTGTATCGAGCGAGGTTTTTAATTGTGAAGAATCAACAGGCGTAAATCAAACTTATGACTATAAATTTTTATGCCAAATAAGGCAAAAAAATTGGTGTAATTAAGGGAGAGTGTCTAAGTTGGCTCAGACAATAAATAATGCAGCACTTTGGCTACTATCGGCTAGGTAGCGCAAGCCACCACTCATAGGAGGAAAACTGCCTACTGCCATCTGCCATGCATCTCGCAAAGTCGTACCTGTCGCACTATGGCAACATAACGCCGCGTGATGTACCGAGGCTCGGTGGCCCGTTTCGCTTTATAATCATTTTTGCTGCCGCTTGTCGCCAAGTTAATCAGTGCGGCTGTCTCGCAGGATGGGTCCTCTAGGTCGACTCCTGACTTGCAGTCGAATCAGCTCTTTTTTGCGGGCGCAGTGTGTTTCCCGCAAACTTGCATCCGTCAGATTCGCATCCACCGCTCTCGATGGTATGTCTCGTTTACCGAATTTTCACCCCTATAACCCGCGTTGTGGCATCTCGGTGGTTTCGTGGCAATAGATCCCCCCAGAGATCAGATATGTACTAGATGTAGTTTCCGTGCCGTCTGAAAGTAAGACTATTCGCACGATGGTAAAAATAACAACTACAAGTGAGAGTGGAAGTCACAGTAATCTTTAAAGGCCCTGCAGGGACTTTTTTTACTGGTTTTTAATTTGCACCGAACCTGAGCGCACTGAACGTAGTAACTTAATGAAACTTTTCTTTTCTCGAATTTCGCTTTATTTTAAAAGTTATAGGCAAATTAAAATTACAAAAACAAGCAAAAAGTAACCTCCTTCATGACGTCCTTGGTCGCTTGAGTGGCCGTGAACTAGAGGAGGGTAGTGAGCTCAGCGAGCGCTCACGGCTGCCGCACTCCGTGTCGACGGCTCGAGAGGGCGCCACTAAAGCATGTTCTGGATAGGCTGTATGAAGCGGGCAGCCAGGGTGGCTCGCATTGCATTTGCTGCGCGATTAAACACTAATTCGGCATGACACTTCATTGGCCACAAACGACAGCAAACACGGGGTAAAGATCAGTTCAGAACGGGAGCCACTTCGCGCTGCCATACCGCCAAACGGCCAAACCGCAAGCCAAACCTGCTCGCCAAAGGCCTTCGGAACGCTCGGAACCGGTCGGATCCTCGAGCCCGTATACGACCGCAGCGCTGCCGCGTACATCCGGGACCTTTCTACGCTCGCCGCTCGTCGGTGCCTGATCCCACTACACCTTTCTAGTATGCGCCGCCTTTTCCACCGCTTGGTGGTGGGTACGTCGACGGGTCATTTCTTGTTTCCGTACTTTATAAACTGCATTTGTTTCTTTTCTGATCTAAAATACTGAACAAAAACTACTTTTATAAATAATTGAAACGGTTCGCGCCACTTATATTTTGTATTTCGACTAAAGAGAAGCTTTTAGCGGCTCTGACCAGTAGTAAGCCCAGGACCAAAGACTTCACATATTGCGCGCTTTCGGCACCGCGGGTCGCCCCCGTAGGTGGAGGAGGTTTCCGCGTCGTCCGGTTAAAATATGACGCACTGATATTTAGTTACTCTCTCCGTGCCCACTGGCTTGCCCGAACCCCAAGAGATGTGGAAACCGCAAAAAAGTAGATGCTTCAATATGATTGCAGGGCCCCTTTAACTCAAAGGGTGCAAACTGTAGCCAGAGACGGGTTTTATTATTTATTTACTTCTTCCCAAGTTACGTGTGATAATTTGTTTATCGATATTCACCCCAGAACGAAGTTTACAAGAGACAGTAGCTTCAAGAAGTGACATCACACATTTCTCGCAGTACTGTGCGCTTGCTAACTCTGAAGCCCGATTCTCACATGGTGCGATTTTGCTTGCGAATCGGCAGCTACAACGTCGGGCACCGGAGCCAACCCCCAGGCGTCGCAGCTGGGTGTCGTGCACCGAACGTCACAGCTGCTACGTTGGGCACCAGTACTTCCCCCAAACCTTTCTTCTTTTTTTTGTTGCACGAGCGATGTCGGAATTGCAACATCGCAGGTAAAATTGCACCATGTGAAGCGGGCTTGAAGTCAGTGTTTCTAAATTTGACCAATTTCGAAATTTGTTTTAATCACAATGTTCATTGCATATAGCTCTACTACGTACAGCTGTGAGGTACAGGTTAACAAATTGTTAAATGCACAAGTTAAAAATGAGGTGCACAGAAATTTTCCTGCTGTGTCGTGTGCACCTAACTTTTAACACTTGTATCTCGGAATTTGTCAACACCTACCTCACAGCTGTGTGTAGAACTGTACACCACATATCGTGATGAAAATAAATTTCAGTATCAGTTAAGTTTACAACACTGACTGAAGCCAGAGTCGCATATCGTGCAACTTTAGTTGCGATTTCGCAATTGTGAGTCGCTTGTGTGGCAAAAAGAAAGCCTGGTTGAAAACTGTGGGGCCCGACGTTGTAGCTGTGAATTAATTGCAAGCAAAACCGCACCATAGTAAAGCCCGATTTTGCTTGCGAATTCACAGCTGCAATATATTAATATTACTATTCATTGAATCTCTAGCTGCACCTAACTATTTTAATGTTGGGACTTTGACAAGAATGCAGTTTATTGGAGAGTGTAAATGACAGTTCCATCTTTAATGCAGTAATGCAGTTATTTATATTTGTTTAATTTTCAATTCTCAGCCACAATTGGACTCTCGGAAGATCAGATTCAGATGCAACAGATGGCTACCGACTTTGCCGTAAAAGAAATGCTGCCCAACATGTGCGAATGGGATGAAAAGGTGAGAAACAATATGAAGGTAACGTGTGGTACCACGTAATGTTGTGGGATGCCCTGTGCATATGTGCATAATATACATAGCATAATATATAGAGTGCAGATCTTGTTGCTGTAAAACGAGCCGGGAAAAATTGGCGCCTATGCGTGAATGCTCAGCTTTCACTCAATGTCATTGAGGCAGTGCATTGTACCTGGTGAAATTTCAGGGCATAATTCTCTTCCTTAAAGAATTAGATTAACAAACTTGCTGAAGACAGCGGCGGGTGTGTTTACAGACAAACGAGTTTGCAAATGAACGTATATTGTGGCGCCATTTTTCGATAAGTGCGCGAGAAGATGATACACTTCGCCGTTCATAGCTGCGCTCGCGTCGGGAAACGGCGCCACAAGTTACATTCATCGCCAACTCTGTCGTCTCGTGAACATGTGCGCTGTTGACTTTGGCAGGTTTGTTGGTCTAACTTTTACTGGAAGAGAGACTATGCCTTGGGATTTAATGAGGTAGAACTGACCACCTCAATGGACATTCGATAAAAGTATGAGCTTTCTATGCGCAGACGCCGATTTTTCAGGATAGTTAAATGGTGTGAAATCCACTGGGTGAACCCTCTACAAAAGTGCAAACAATATTCCTATGATCTGTTGTGAGCAGGTCCTGATCGTGACCTGCAGTGTTCTGTAGGACGATTGAGGTTTAAACGAAGACAAAGCTTAGGTGTTAGGACATACAAAAACAAAATATGAGAACAATGGTGTGACTAACTTCAGCAGCGTTGCTTTGTCCCCAGACAAAATGATGAACATTCGTAAATTGATTACCACAGTTAGAGCTCTAAAAATTGCGAAGCTTGGTCGGACGTGTAAACTGCTGGAAACACCTAGAGG